>JBAMJV010006196.1:0-21714 GCA_037951105.1 Echinarachnius parma
CTCTCTCTTTAGACTACCTTTAATCATGTTTGTTTTGAGTTTTTTCTTGTTTGTTTAAACATACGTTTATTGTATCATTATGCATGGATACGCTCAACTTTGAATATCTTAGGCATGGCAACACTACAAGCTTTCAGCTTATAATGCCAGACCATTGTGTGTTTTTGTATCAACAGTATAACAGGTTATCTTATGTATGAAATTGATTGTTGTGAGACGTATAATAAATAAATAAATAATTAACATTTTTATACACAGATTGACAGGCATGTGAATGTAATATCAAGAGTCGTAGAGGTAAACATACTGTAGCGAGTTTATATTATTCTTTTACTTTTCATTGCAGACATTGTTCTATGTTCATAAATGTTTTTTTTTTTATCCCAAGAAATTTTTAATTTCTTAAAATGTTTGTAAAATATGATGAAACACACTACGGAATAACTCGAATGCTATCAATAATTACACATGTTGTAAAATACAGTTGTGCAGATATACAATCATCCATGAACTGACCCCATGAATGTATTTGGATTAATTTTACATGTCACTCTTTTTGTATTCATGTACCACTGTTTTCTTACTGCAAACCATAAAATACAGGAACAAATTAGATGAAGAATAAACATAATTGTGCTGTTCTCCATAATTATGCCTGAAGTAATGAACTCTTGTTGATGAGTGGTAATTCATGATTGTTGATGTTTTATGTATAAAACCGATTAATGGTCATATGTATTCGGGGGTACATTATGTCTTCCAAATTAATCGCACTCACAGGATGCCCCCCCCCAAAAAAAAAAAAAAAAAATTAAAAAAATTAAAAAAAATACGGAAAGGGGTACTCGCCATAATAAAGAAACATGATGACTCATGTTCACGGGATAAGGCATTTTTTTCAACGAAAAATGATACGAAGAAGAGTAAATTTGGTCGAGTAGTTTTTGTTTTAGGACGCAAGTAGTTAGGAAATACATATTGCAAATGCCTATGATGTGTACTGTTTGGGTCACTGTGTGTGTGTGTGTGTGCGTGTGTGTGTGTGTGTGTGTGTGTGTGCGTTTGTGCGTGTGCGTGTGTGTGTTTGTGTGTGTATGTATATGTTTGCATGTTTATGTGTATGTACTTGTGCATGCGTGCAAACAAATGTGATTGGGTATGCGTATGTGTGTGTATATTTGCACGTGCGTGCGTATACGAATGTATGGATGTGCATGCGAATGTGTACGAATGTGTATGTTTTCCGGTAATGTGCTTTATGAGGGCGTGTTCTGTATTTTTGTAAAATGTGTGTGTGTGTATGTGGTAGTACTTTAATCTGTGTGCGGGTTTGTGTTTCTCAAGCTGACTTCGCAGAAGAAAAGGAGTGTGTGTATGACCTCATAATCTGTTCAAATTCAGGTCAAGAACTATTGTTTGTGTTGTCGTTTTTATGCCAAATCGAATGGTATAAATCAAACTGATTAGCAGCTAGGCTATATGGTCTAAATTAATCAAAATGTTTAATCATTGTGAATGTCACAATACACATCATTAATATTCGATTGGCAATTTGTCAAGTATCGCAATAGCTATACCGTAAATCAGATAATTATATTATATTATGTTATAATTAGTACCAGTTGTTTAACAAAATATAATTAGTACTCGTTTATGAAGATGATAAAGCCGCACACTTGACATTATCCTAATTGATTTGCCCTGATCTTCGGTTGTCAAGGACAACGTACTAATTTGCATATACCCGGCGAATATTCGCTCTAGTGGGAACACTTTTCCGCCGCGAATTTTCGCAGCGAATATTCGCGCGGAAATTCGCCGCGGAAATTCGCTCTAGTGGGAACGCAGCTTTACGCGCACACGGCGGCGGCTCTGCAACAATTCCATCATGGCGAATAACTATACCGTCAAGACTTCGGAGGAGTTCGGACTAATTGACGTATTCAGAGGTGAGAATTTAAACTAATTATTTAGTAATCTGAACGATGTTATACTTAAGACTTATTTGTGCTTGCTTTGACATCTAAGCGATGTCTACAATACAGAATAAACTAAGATGCACGGAATGTACGCGCCCGCGGAGGCAGCTAGCTAGCGCAGCGAGAGTCAGGCCCGTCCAGAGCTGCGGCCCTGCCGATCCTACCCCGGTAGACATCGCTTAGATGTAAAAGCAAGCACAAATATGTCTTAAGTATAAAATCGTTCAGATTACTAAATAATTAGTTTAAATTCTCACCTCTGAATACGTCAATTAGTTCAGCGAGTCCGAACTCCTCCAAAGTCTTGACGGTATAGTCAACAGTTTTTTAAACAACAACATAAAACACCTGAATTTTTTAAACAATAGTTTTAAGCAACAACTTTGAACAACTGACTTTTAAACAATATTTTTGAACAACACTTTTAAACAACGGACGTTTTTAAACAATATTGTTAAAGAAAGATTAAACAACCATGCTGTTTAAAATCTATTGTTTAAAAAGTTGTTTAGAATTTTAACCAACTTACTGTTTAAAGATTAAACAATCTTGGTTGTTCAAAATTTTAAACAACGTTGTTAGAGGGACCGGCTTAAACAGCGTTTTGGGCTGTTGTTTAAAAAGTTGTTTAATTTTTTTTTTGCTGTGTATCCCTTCCTTTGCTCTATATCCTTCGCATGATTATAATCATCGCACAAATAAATGATTTCAAATAAACTTAAGTATAAAGGAAAACAAACCATTGATCATAGAACCATCACTGCACTATGTTCTTTTTGTGACACTGGCCCCCTTAGCGCAATAGCCCTGGCACCATAGAAGTATGAATAAACAAACCAACCCGTTTAGATCTTTCCACATTCATGGTCCGCGCATTTACAAGTAATGCGCACACAAATGCAGAACGCGCGCATCAAAGTGAATAATTAACCCGCTTGATATACAAACGTGTGTAATTGAATGGGGAAAATAACTATTCGTACACATTACATACATGAAATGAAATGAAATGAAACTAATTACTGTTACGACCATGGAGGACAATGATGCAAAATGTGCACCATTTTCGAAATTGTTTACTTCGAAAACCGCCATGTTATACATGAAATGAAATGCATCTCTAGAATATTTGTTGGAACTTATTGATATTCACGGGTGAAAATATTTGGTATTTCGTTTTAAATTACTCTTTGGGAAATCTCGTCGAGCATCTTTCGCAAGCTAAAATAAGACTTCAGCTCGCAGAGAAGCTGTTATTACACGCATCTCTATGGGCAATATGATTTTTCCTGGTATCGGAGGTATAGTAAACAAATATACCATGCACTGAGAGCCTCTAGTTGAAATTATGGATTCCGAGGTGACAGGAAAAGCACTATGTTCTGAGGGTCGTAGAACATAGTGCTTTTTCTGTCACCGAGGAATCCATAATTTCACTAGTGGCTCGAAATAGTGCATAATATATTTGTTTTATATCCTTCGCATAATCATCGCAAAAATAAATGATTTCCATTAAATTAATGACAAATATAAAGAAAAACAAAACATTGATCATGGAACCATCACTGCACTGACTATGTTCTGTTTGTGACACTGACCCCCTTTGCGCAATAGTCCTAGCGCAGAGCGCGTATTGCGCTATCTTTCCATCATAGAAGTATGAATAAACAAACCAACCCGTTTATCTTTCCATTCATGGTTACGCGCCTTAACAACTAATGCGCACCCAAATGCAAAACGCGCATATCAAGGTGAATAATTAACCTGCTTTACATACTACACACGTGTAATTGTATGGAGAAAATAGTTATTCGTACATTAGACATACAGCTAGTGCAGTGCACACCGCGGCCGATTGTTAAATGACGAATTAGTGTCACGACCACAGAAGGACAACGATGCACAATGTGCACCATTGTCGTTATATTTACGGGTGAAAATATGCTGTATTTCTTTTTAAATAACTCTTTGAGAAATCTCGTCGAACATCTTTCGCAAGCTAAAACAAGACCTCTGCTCGCAGGGAAGTTTTATAACCTGCATCTCTATGGGCTCAATATGATCACCCGGCGTCTATGACGTCATTCATGGAATAGCATTTACTATTCCATGAATGACGTCACGCATAGCACATTTTTCTCCATGGGCATTACTATGTTTGGTCACATGACGCTATGTACACCAATCACTGAACAGGATTTCATTCATATAGGATATAATGAAAACTATTCACCGATTTCAGATTTATAGTGGAAATAATTTTTATTGTGAGAGCCCCAATTGACCAATCACGGTTCTAGAATACTCATGAATATTCATAGAAGGGATATAATCTTATATATCCTTATAAACTATATACAGCAGCAAGGACATTACATAATTGTTTAATATAAATAATTACAAAAATCGAAATTTTACAATTTACTTACGATCACTTATAATCGATCATGAATTCCCCGATAACAATACTTTGTTTTACTTTTGAATATATTTTTAATTATCAATTGATGATTTAAAATTTGAATCGATTACTAATGTTTGTAATTGTTTAAACGAAATTCAATTCATTCAAGATTCTCAAAGCAAGTTAACAAAAATAGTATAAGTACCCAGCTAGCCAGCTGACGTCGGACCGATGTCGGCAGGTTGTCGCCAAGATCGCCGTCGGCAAACAGACGTCGCTCCAAAATTACGCCAATGTTGAATTTAAGTTAGAGGTTTTAGAAAAGTCGGAAAATGGTTGTAGTTGAATGTCGCGCCGATGTCATTAAAGGGATAGTTGAGTTTTGGTAGAGAGGGCGCTACACATAATATTTTTTTTGTGAGATAACGAAAAACTGAGTTTAAAATTTGAAAGAGCATAATACTTTAGTGACAGCATAAACTTTATTTGATCAACATCGGATCAGAAACGGTTGAATTATCCATAAAAGTACATATTTGTATTAAATGTGGGGCCCCACATATATTAGATCATTTTGAACCAACCGTTACAAATTTTATTTAAATGCTTCCTCTTTTCAAAAATGTTCAAAAATAGTTTTGTAATAGTTGTTGATTATCTCTCTATCTAATGACTACTTTTACGAACTTTCACATGCACATTATTTTATTTTAAATGGTTTAAACTAATGAGTTTTTAGAGAGCGCCATCTTGAGTTTTAACGGCTCTGTTTGAATGATAAAAGGCTTTTTACTCAGTCGTTTGTAATTATGAATTCATTGCAAGCATGGTAGAGTTATAACTATAAGTTTGTAATGGCGCAGGTTTTGGTTACTAAAATTCAGTTTGACCAAAACTGTACTCTCTTTACCAGAACTCAACTATCCCTTTTAGCTTACGAAAAAAATACGTCTAACAAAAAACATCGCGCCAATATGGCACCAATGCCGAAACTGATACCAATTTAAGAGGTTGATAGAGGGTTGTGAAATTGATGTCGGACCAATGTTTTTTTTATTGGACATCCATATGACATCTTAATTATGACGCCAAAGCGATATCCTGCCAAAGTCATAAATGGCAGCAATACAATTAATCAGTAAATAGTCATTACATTGATGTGGTGCCGATGTCAATAATTCGACATGAATATGACATCTCAAATATGAAATCGGCCTTATATCGCCCCGATGTTGGAACTGGTAGTAATTTAAGAGGTCGGTAAAAGGTTGTACAATTTATACATTGCTGCAAATTCTTACATCGGCCTGACATCATATTTAAGAGATCACATTGATGTCTAATTAATAACATCTGCTCGATATCAATTTTACAACCATTTACCGACTTCCTAAATTGCTATCAGTTCCAACATCGGCGCGATATTAGCTCGACGTCATATTGCACATGTCATATTTATGTAGGGATGTTGCCATCGGCTGAACATCGATTTCATGACTATTTGCCGACTTGTTTAATTGCTGCCAATTCTGACATCGGTGCGATATCGGCTTGACGTCCTATTTGTGATGTCCAATTGAAAACATCGGCTGGACATCAATTTCACATCCGTTGACCGACCTCTTAATTTGCGATTTCCCCGACATCGCTATAACATTGTTCTAATGTCATATTTGAGATGCCATATTCCTGTTCGACTATTGACATCGGCCCGACATTAATTGTACAACCCTTTACCGACCTCTTGAACTGCTCGCAGTTTCTACATTGGCGTGATATTTGCGCGACGTATTATTTGAGACGTCATTTTTATGTCTGCACAATGATATCGGCCCGACATTCAATTGCAACCATTTCGCGAAAAATTCGCATTTCGCGTAAACTCGACATTGGCGTAATGCTGGGGCGACATCAGTTTGCCAACCGCGATATGCCGACATCCGGCCAACAACTTTCGACATCGGCACATCTTTCCCTTTAAAAAATCCTCCAGAGTAAATTTGATTCTTAACCTCTTGTGACATCATCTGTCAATCACTGGTTAGCTACCATAAGATTAACAAAAGATGAAAGTACAAAAACAAAAACCACACAAAAGCATGCCCTGCATACCTTCATGCAATAGCTTAGACAGTGCTTTTCTTCTGACATAGCAACAGCTATTGAAATTGAAGGTGTGTAGGTTGGTATTCTATTCAACCGTGTGATGATATTGTGATTAGGCACTCAGCTTGGGTAAAGGTAACTTCTTTGTAACTGTGTAGTGAATGGCTGATGATGTCACTACATGTCAAAAATAGAATTCTACTCTGGAGAGGTTTTCAGAAGTGGGGGCTTCACAATATGGAGAAAAATAATTACTAAAATGTTTCAAAATAAACAAAATATGTTTGGGTCAAATGGTTTTAAAATAGTTGATGTGTACACTAATAGAGATGAACAGAAGATAACATGCGTTTGCCTGGCCACTTTAATGGTGTGAAGTTGTATGCAGCTAGCAAGTGAGCTGCGCGAAGATAACTTGAAGATTTATATTCACTTGGTCTAATACCAGATTTTCTAATGATCAATTCTTCTAACTCCACCCATTACTAGGTCTAATGCCCACTTAGGCTAATTGCCGTTTCGTCTAATGACAAAATTGGCTAATTGCCACTTCGTCTAATTGTGTTTTTTCTTTGTTTCGTCTTATGACCATTTTGTCTAACACCAGTTCGTCTAAGTCTTAGTTAGGCTACTTTTTATTGGGTCTATATACAATTCGTCTAATTACCGTTTGGCGTATAACCTATTTGATCTGTATTTTACTGGTAGTCTAATGTCCAATAGGTCTCATTCCATTTCGTATACTACTTACAGGTCTATGTTCCACATGGTCTACAAACAATGCGGCTAATAGCCATTAGATTACAATTTAGTCTAATTCTCGTTTGGTCTAATGATTGCTTAATAATACCCAAGCTGTTTTGCATCTGATATGCATGTGATTGTGGAATGCGGGGATACCGGAGAGGATTACCATGCGGGTCCGATTCAAAGAGCTGCACTTGCATGGCCGGCCTACGCGTATGCCCGGCGGCAACCGGCAACAGATTGTGGGCGCAGCAGCTCCATGTTCGTTTTTTAACCATTGTTTTCAATGTCTAACTGGGCAATGAAATTGGGTAATGCATATTGACCAACCGTTTTGCCCAATTTTAGATGGGTAATAATTGGGCAATATCCCTGGTCAATTCGATGGGTAAATGATTTACCGAACTCAATTACCCAGTCGTTATCTGTATACCCTATAGTATGGTAAAAGCTGGGTAAATTATGCTGGGTAACATGGTTAGGTAATTCATGAGTGGCATTTAAATTTGCCCTAAAATGGATAAATTACGAAAGGGGCTACGTTTACCATGGAGTCTGTCGGATGACGGAAGCTATAAAATACCTATTATTGATGTAATTGTATTTGAATTTGAATTTGAATTTATTTCCATATTTCAAAAATAATTTGTTAACAAGTTGAAATATAAACAGACACTTTATTCATGACCAAAATAAGATACACCGAAAAGTTATGTACAATAAATATTTCATAATCAACCATTTGTTTGTAAATAACTTAAGGGTACCACCGGGCATTTTAAAACCAATGCTTAGTTGTTTTGGTACTATAATTGAATATCAATCATACTCTCATGGGGTCTGATATGTTTCTGTAATTTGAGAACAATGCAATTAACTGCTACGACCTACGGAACCACGGCTATTTAGTGGTTCGCGCGCGCGACTTGTTTGCACGACTGCTCAATCAATACGCGTACGTTATAATATATGTGCGATCTATCGCATAGCCCATGCGATAGAAGTATCGTTTCGGGCATGCATGCAATACGCCTGAGCGAGCGCTCGCACTTTGATGTACATATAATGCCCAGGCCGCTAAATAAAATAGCCACCGCACATTGAAGTCGTTATATGGTATACTTCAATGCCACCACACAATGCATGTAGGTTACTCTGCATGCATGCAGTGTATAGTACAGTGCTTGTTTAGCGCTACGTGTCGCGATAGATGTTGTTTCTGAACGCCAAGTTGATATTTTATTCGCTGCACACAAGAGATTTTTGAGATTTTCTCTGCTTGCTGCGATATATCGCATTTGCGGTCGATAAGAGGATCGTTAATTGATATCGTTATCGGAACTGCGCTGACCGAATGATTGAAAGGTGATAATAAAAATGATTCCCTGGCAATGCAGAAATACTTTCAGGATCCCAGACTTGTTTTGTATGTTGATTTGGGATATGTCTTTGATGTAAGAGAGCTAAATCTCTGCCTGGTGGTACCCTTTAATGTGAAATATTGGGTAACCATCCCGAAGGGAACATTCCATGATTTTCCCGAAAAATACGACGAATTAATATTTTACCGAGAAAATCATAAAATGAGTCACGTTTGTGATCTCTTAAATATGCAGTTTGATGTATACCATTGAAGTGTTGATAAACGGACGCATTTTGTTATCACGACCATTTTGCAAGGGGAATGCCAGAGTTGTTCGTTCTTGTTCGATAAGTACACAAACACTCGCGGCTAGTCTGCATGCTCCGATCCGGCTAGCTCACGTATGTGCACGTTGTACACAACGTATGGAAGTACCTGATACCCCAACTACACAACAGTGTTTGCTGGCACCAATCAGCGTGGCGTATTTCCGGCGTTGCGCGTGCATTGATCCGGTGTTTAACTCTTCAAGCAATCATACCGCTAAATGATGCGTCAATTTGAACTAAAGCTCATTCTAACTTTCATAATTTTTCTTTTATTTCGAAATTCAGTATATATTGGAAGAGAAATGGATCATAGAACAACAAACTACTAGTCTTTCTCTTTTTTATCGATATGTTTGTATTTAATTTGACTGAATATTCACATTTATATAAAACATTAAAAAAGGGGTTAAAATAGGAAAAAGGGATTTCACAGGTGAAATAAAAGCCTAATTTCAAGACACGATATAAAAAAGCCTAAAGTTTTCCCGTCCAAAAGAGTGTCACAAATGTAATATTTGGGATCTTTTCTTGATTTCATTGATTGGGTGTTACAAGTTTTAAATGTTCAATTTTTAGATAAATGCCTTTGAAAATGTGTTAGCCATGATTCTCATGAACATCAAATCATTCAATTCTGCTCGTAGACCGTACCCGTGCGTATCGGTATCGTTATCTAGCTGCGCAATTTCACGTGCTTTCCCCTACATTTTGTATTTACGCTTGAACTCTTCGAAAAAACCCAAATAACAGTTTTAACAATAAAATACAATATATACATCATCTTACCTGGGTTGAATGTTTTTAAAAGTATTTTATCTATTCCACACGTTTAAATGTAATTTCATATTCTGATAAGAAATTATTGACCGAGTTCGTAGCTTTACATTTCTGACAGCGTGAGTGAGTTCTGCACACTCATTGACTTAGATTCATGCTGCAAAATGCGTAACAAGGAACGGCGAAGGATAGCCGAGCCGCTAGACAAGGATAAACTCCCAATAGAGTCGCGCTCAAATGTTGATTCAGCTGCTTTTAACGTGAATTGTTTATTTTAAATTTAGAAAATGAAACTAAATCAGGAAAATTGGTTGTAAATTATGTCTAAATACATAACTAATTTTGCCTTAACAACGCGTGCATGTCGGTATTTCCTATGTTGCCCCCTTAAAACGTTAATCTTATTAGTCATTACGCCACTGCTTTTCAGTGAAGAAGTCCGAGAATGGATCATGTACAGGGCAAAGATACGGTAATATAAATTCAGTTATTTATATCTCTCATGTTCTCTCAATTTCTCGTTTTCATCATAAGTCAAAGTTCTTGTCCTCAGCATTGCAACCCTCGTATTAGGCAATAGGGAACGTGGCTGGGGTCAGCCGCCTGGCAGCAGCTGTGTCTAACATGCACCGGGTGCGGTTCGTTATTCCGAAGGTTCGTTATTCCGAAGGTTCGTTATTCCGAACACGCAAATTTCCTATACCTGAGTGTTCGTTAATCCGAAAATGAAATAGGGTTCGTTAATCCGAACATTTGTTGCATTATTCCGAAGGTTCGTTATTCCGAAGGTTCGTTATTCCGAAGGTTCGTTATTCCGAAGGTTCGCTATTCCTAAAATGAAATCGGGTTCGTTATTCCGAAGGTTCGCTATTCCTAAAATGAAATCGGGTTCGTTAATCCGAAAATGAATTTGGGTTTGTTATAATGCTATAATTTCATATAAAGAGATAAAATAAACTTAAATGTTTGATTGGTCTGGCCAAGGGAGGGAAAGGGGGAGGGGTATGCTTAATGCAGGCTGTAAATTAAATAAACAAAACACAAAATATAGCATTATAACAAGGCCGATTTAATTTTCGGAATAACGAACCCGATTTTATTTTCGGATCAACGAACCTTCGGAATAACGAACCTTCGGAATAACGAACCTTCGGAATAACGAACCTTCGGAATAACGAACCTTCGGAATAACTGAACCTTCGGAATAACGAACCTTCGGAATAACGGACTGTAACCCATGCACCGGCACCTCTGGTATAAACTTGAAAACAAAAGAACGAACAACTCTGTCATTCCCCTTGAAAAATGCTAGTGAGAACACAATGCATCCGTTTCTTAACACTTCAATGGTATACATCAACTGCACATACGGTATAACAGATCACAAACGTGACTCATTTCATGATTTTCTCGGTAAAATATAATTTTCAGGAACTTTTTAAAAACGGGTCGTCGTATTTTTCGCACGACGAGATCATGATCCCACACGTACGTACACAAAATGCTAATGAATATTCAGATTCGAAAACGACAAAGCCTCTCCTAAAAAGCCAATCAAAGCAACGAAATTAGACATAGCCTCTCTTTATTATGAAATATCGATTAAATAGCTAACGCATATTAACAAACAAAAGAACCATTCACAGAGACTATCTCATGAAAAAAAGCGGAGGAAAGGGGAACAAATCCGTGTACAAAGTGAATGGGGAAAAAGGGTGTCAGAATAGGGGTGTCAGGGGTGTCAGGGGTGTCAGAAATCGGGGGCTCACCTTTTGGAAAGACCCATTATTAGACCACTATAGACAAGAATATTACAAGGATATAACAATCGATCCAACCGATTACAAATACAAAGTGGAAAATTACTTATAATGAGCGATATGGATATGACCTATATTATATATTTAAATATGTATATAATGTTAATTAATGAAACTAACTAAACAATACTTATTTCGAGTACTTAATCAATACTTATGATTTTAATTTACGTTTTAATACAAAGACAGATAGGCTTGTAGTATTTTCTTTTGGAAGATCGGAAGATCATTCCAAAACTTTGGATCAGAAAATAAAATGTTGTTGGGCAAATGGTGTACGCATTCGTGGTTAATAGAAGGAACCACCCTGTCGAGTGGGGAAATTAAGAAAATAACTTTTCTTTTTGAATATCGTCATAAAACGTTCAGGAAATTCATTATTGGGCATTTTTTATATAAATATCATAATATTATACAAATAAAATTTAGTTAGATTCAATACTTTATTTTAATAAAATAATTATGTTGTGTGAGCATAAAAACCCCTTTACATTAACAATTCTTATAGCTCGCTTTTATATTTTGACTAGTTCATCAAGTAATACTAATGTACTATTGCCCCATGCTAAAATTCCATAATACATGTAAGATAATATTAATGTTCCAAAAACAGTATGTAAAACAGTTGTTGGAAAAAAACTCCCTAACGTAAGTATAAAATTCAAGTATTTCTAGAAATTACATTACATTATAAATTATTAATATGTGAGTTCCAAGAGAAATCACTCTCAGTATATAAGCCTAGATATTTGATACTATCCACTCGTTGTAATTGAATATTATGTATTAAAGTGTGTCCAAGGAGTGAATTTATCCTGCATGACGTGATTGTATCGTTAGTTTGTTTTCCACCATCGTGGTAATCAACTCGGTCACGTACTTATCAGTTTCTGACAGTTGTATCAGTGCTGTCAACAATCCCACGCTGTGTTAACTGCCCCCGGGGCCCAGTGCTATCACAGAGATCTGCCCTGGTTCTAAAAAAGTGCTAACCCTGATGATAATCTACTGGATTCAGGCTTGAGTGCTACAAAATCACGATAATCATGACCTTAGGCCCTCAAAGTGAGGTTTCCATTTAACAGGAGAATCACGTAACATAAAACGATGTCTGCTAGCAGAGTTAATTTGACTGCAGAGAGGTACAATCATGATTAATTTACAGGTTAATATCCCGATATTTCACACAAATTCAAAGGGCAACTCGTTATTAATAAGCTGGTAACACTGTTTGGTTAACTTCAAGTTAAACAAACCTATGCATCCATACCAAACAAGTCATGAATGCATGACAAGTTGGCATGCATTCATGACTAGTTTGGTACGGATGCGTAGGATTTTACATGGGTTAAGACACTTCATGAACTTTTTACAAGTTAGAGGTGGACGATGCAAAATATTGCTAAACAATCCTAACCCTGAACTACAACTATCGAGCTTTACACCAAATGGTCATTAAACGAAGTGATAACTAGACGAAATGGTCATTAGACCATGTGGCCATTAGCCCAAGTGGGTCATTAACCCAAGTCGGAGTAGCCCAACTGTTTATTAGACCAAACGGGATGTTTATAAAGCGGTGATAAGACCAAGTGATGAATTTCCCATCTGGATATAGCCGAAGTGGATGTAGCCCAAATGGGTATTAGACGTAATGGTAATGAGACGAAATGATAAAGAGGCGAAGTGATAATAGACGAATCAAATATTATACAAACTGGTGATTAGACGATCTGGCAGGTAGGTGGTGTTGGACCAAGTGGGTATTAGACAAAATGGGTATAGCTCAAATAGTTATTAGACGAACTGGCTAATAGGCTTAGTGGGAAGGAGAATAAATGGATATTAGACCAAGTGGTTGTAGACGAAACGGAATAAGACTATGTGTGATGAGGCGAAGCGGGTATTAGACGAAGCGGGGTTAGACCAACAGGCAATTCATACTTACGTCTAGCACTGGCTCAGCACTGGATAAATCCACTGCCGATCCAGTGCTAGACGAAAAAGCCGACCATTCATACTTGGCATCAACAGTGGATAACTGACGCGCAAGTATGAATACAAACAGTGGATTGGAAATGTCTAAGACATGACTGGGCATGCGCACTAGTACACTTCTATTGTGACGTAACGATGACTTGCAAATTCTGAACGCGTAATACCGTAATGCGCATGCGCAACCTTGTGCTAGACGAGTGTCTAGCATCAACAGTGGATCAACAGTGGATCAAAGTTATGCCAGGCTGAGCACAGACTGATGCTAGACATTCCATTCATATCTGCGTCTAGCAGTGGATTTATCCAGTGCTGAGCCAGTGCTAGACGTAAGTATGAATTGCCTGCAAGTGGCAGTTTACCAACTTGAATGCTGCACGAACGTAGATGCCATGACCACATCGGCATTGATTTTTTTTATATCGGCAGCCCGGGTAAAGTTTTTTGCGCGTGTTGTTAAAAAGTCGCGCATGTGATGATGCGCGCTACCCTTAGCAACTGAACTGGTCGAAATTTAGAGGAGAAATAATGCGTAGATCGTTTGCTAAGAGTAAATTTGTGAAACGATGCCAACATCGCACAAGAAATGTCGAGTTGCGTGTATTTTCAATGAGAGTAGAAGGGATGCCGGTTTAAAAAAAAACATCGCGTGAAGCCAATAAAAAACGCGCGCGATCGAAGACGATATCTCACAATATAACTTACGAATCTCAAATCTGATCTTCGCATCATCGGAATCTTCAATATTTTCTCAATGTGTGAGTAAAGCTTTGAGAAATTTGTACGATTTTAAAGTCTAAAACTGTCAGAAATGTGTTAGGGTGCCGATGTGGGGGTCTCTCAATCATACAGCCAGTGCAGTGCACAACTGAAAGTTGATTATTAAATGACTAATTACTGTAACGACCATGGAAGGACAACGATGCAGAATGTGCACCATTTTCAGAATTATTTAATTCGAATACAACCATTTGATACATAAAAAGCTAAAATATTCTTTAAACTTATTGATATTCATGGGTGAAAGTATTCTGTATTTTTTTTTATTATTTACTCTTTGGGAAATCTCGTCGAGCATATTTCGCAAGCTAAAACATCATCCGCTCGCAGAAAAGCTTTGATAAAACGCATCTGTATGGGCATTTTGTGAAAATATAAATAGCATAAGCAATATGATCACCCGGCGTCTATGACGTCATTATTTTTTAATGGTAAAGTGCACTATACCATGAACATGACGTCACATTATAGCACGGTAATGCCCATAGTGTACTTTAGGGCATTAGGGCATTAGTATGTTTGGTCACATGACGCTACATGTATGTAGACCGTTCACTGAACAGGATTTCATTAATGATGGATACAAAGTTCACTATAAAATTATACAAGTAGAGCAGGGTTTGGAGTTGAATATTAAACAAATATATAATGCACTGGGAGCCTCTAGAGGAAATTATGGATTTCGATGTCACATCAAAAGCACTATTTTCTGTCACCGAGGAATCCATAATTTGAATAGTAGCTCGAAATAGTGCATGATATATGTGTTATATATCCTTCGCATAATCATGATCATCGCACAAATGAATGATTTCAAGTATATTAAAGAATAATATAACGGAAAAACAAACCATTGATCATGAAACCATCATTGTACTGACTGTGTTCTGTTTGTGACACTGACCCCTTTCGTGCAATAGTCCTTTTCATTCAAGGTTACGCGCATTAACAACTAAATGGGGAAATAGTTATTTGTACATTATACATGCAAACAGCAAGTGCATGCACTGCTGCAACTTAATTGTTGAATGACGAATTGCTGTCACGTCCACGGAAAGACAACGATGCAAAATGTGCACCATTTTCGGAATTGTTAAATTCGAATACCGCCATGTTATACATGAACTGCATCTCTAGAATATTTTTTGGAACTTATTCATGTTCACGGGTGAAAATATTCTGTAAATCTTTTTAATTTTCCTCTTTGGGAAATATCGTCGAGCTTCTTTCGCATGCTAAAACAAGACCTTCGCTCGCAGGAAGATTGTATAACACGCATCTCTATGACCATGGAAACATGTGCTATACTGTGACCTTTTTTCCATGGTATAGGCACTATACATGAAAATGACGTCACGGCCGTATAGCACATTTTTCCTTGGGCATTAGTATGTCTGGTCACATGACGCTATGTAGACTAATCACTGAACAGGCTTTCATGAATGAAGGATATAATGCACGTTACCAGGTAGAAACGTTCACTATACCGGATTACGCATCGGTGATCAACCAATATAGAATTGCTCAGTTTCTCTTAATTATGACGTCATCTCATCTTAGATGGCATATTAGACAGAATGAGTCAGAAAAAATGTCCCATCTTTTAAAAATTGTCTTGTTTGAAGTATGAACATTTAATCATGGGTTTTATGATTCTTTCGAATCTTGATCCAAACTTAACCCCAAAATCACGAAACCAAATAGACCAAATAGTTCAAGCAAAGTTTTGAAACGTCATCTTGTTAAATCACGGCAATCGATCCATATCTGTACAGGTGTAGAAACATAAATACAAGTTGTTATTTGTCATGTAATTCATTTAACTTGTTAATATCATTCTCAGGGCAGCGGAGCTAATACTTAAAGCGCACCCGAGTTCCATCATGATACCAAGGGAAGACGGACACACAGTGGTGCACATCGCAGCTTGCAACAACAATGCCGCCGTCATCCGGACCATACTGGCTGTTCAGGTATTTTAAGCATCATAACAATGTACTTGCCGATTCGCACTAAGTCGTGTCAGGTAGGTATCAATAGTAGAGCAGGCAAGTGTAAACATTCATATAAATCGTTACAAATTTGCAAGCAAACAACTTGGTACTCAGACTACCTTGGTAAGACTTTTCAAACAAAACAACAATTCTGACCCCCTTTTAGTCGTGTAGATTTTTCTAGGACCTGGACACGTTCTTTAGTCCAACGTTTTTTAATTGATTCATATTCTAGAAGGGTTAAGAAGAAATTTCAGCTTTGTTGCCACCTTTGTAACATTGGGCAACTTTTTTTATAAGCATTATAATGTTAATTAGCTAATTTGTATATTTGTGTAATAAGGTCAGGGGTCAATTTCTATCCAGGAATGGTACAATATTGATAAAAACAAGTATTCTGTGGTATTTGGGGGCAAGGATTCCAGTTTCGGTGCTCGTTTGTAAGTGGCATATGGGCAACACCCTGAAATCCAAGATGGCTGCCCCTAATTTGCATATTTATGAATATTATGAATATTATTAAAATAAAGCCAAAGTTGAGTTATAATCAGTTTTCTTGACCAGGTTTTTCGGAGTGACTCAAGTTCTGATCAAAAATCTTATTGCAGAATGCTGCAAGAAAATAGCCCTTCGGTCAGCTCGTTGCAGCTACGACTGAACTTATGCTCAGATTTGCACGCGACTGCTGAACGCGGCCTGTGATTGGCTTATCGCGACACATTATTGGTTCCAGGTCAAAGTTTAGATTTCATTCGATCCTGTTTCATGCATTTAGCTCCATTTATATAAAAACATATCTAGCTCCCTTATAATTCTGAGCCTTTTCTGGTCAGTGTGTGAGTGACATTAAAAAATAACCCGCCATAATTAAATAACATATTCTCCCCAAGACTGGTCACTTAATCTTGACCTTTTCTCTTGATGTTTCTGGAAATGATTCTGAGTTTGGAGTGTATGGGATGAGTGAGTGTACTGAACTTTAGAGCCCCCTTCTCATTATTCTGTAAAACTAGTCATGCTTACTTTGCTAATTGTATTTGCTTTTTGAATATGTTACACTGGTCCAATTGTAATGAATTATCAAGCTATGAAAAAGTCTTAACTCACTCTGGTCAACTTTTTTTCTGGGTTTGATGGTGGGCGTTCACAATAATTATATCTATTATAGCCGCAAAAGCTACTTTGTTGAGTGTATTACCCTCTTTCTGTACTGAAACCATAAAATGTAATTTGTTTTGGGATTTCGAACCAGGGAGTGTCACCCTGCCACAGCAAGGCAGGCGGCTTTTGTAGACCGGAATGTAAACTTCTCTATGTCACCAGAATTGCATTGTGGGTTACTTAGGGATCGACGTGAACCAATCACAGCGTCGTCACGAGATCGAGGTCAAGAAAACAAGTTCATATACATACGGTACCATAGATCACATGATATCATAAGCGTGATCGAATCTAGGACGGTGCGCAGGAAAACAATCGCGAAAGGCTACGCACTTTATTTACATAATGAAGATTTGTCCAAAGAATTATGAATAACCAAAGCAATCACTCGTTACTTATTTGTCAAGACTTTCTAGATCACTAAACGATGACGTAGAGAGGTTAACCTCGGAGGTTGCAAAAGTCGCGTCACTCCTCCATCTTGCTCATGCACTAAATTATTATCTAATCGTCAAGTAGTTTTTTTATAACCTAGTTCATCTAGTTTATAGTGTTACTTGCATTATTGTAATACTGTTGTTTTTTGGTTTTTCCTCTTGTTTTACTATTTCTATATTTTGTTTATATCGCTACCATTTAAATTGGTTTATATTTTGTATGGTGGGGGTTCCAAACTTCGCGCATTTAACCTTTTAACACATTATTTCGACAAGAAATACAGGCAATTCATACTTACGTCTAGCACTGGCTCGGCACTGGATAAATCCACTGCCGAGCCAGTGCTAGACGAAAAAGCCGACCATTCATACTCGGCATCAACAGTGGATAACTGACGCGCAAGTATGAATACAACAGTGGATCGAAAAGCTGTCTAGGACATGACTGGGCATGCGCACTAGTACACTTCTATTGTGACGTAACGATGACTTGCAAATTCTGAACGCGCAATACCGTAATGCGCATGCGCAACCTTGTGCTAGACGTGTGTCTAGCATCAACAGTGGATCAACAGTGGATCAACAGTGGATCAAAGTTATGCCAGACTGATGCTAGACATTCCATTCATATCTGCGTCTAGCAGTGGATTTATCCAGTGCTGAGCCAGTGCTAGACGTAAGTATGAATTGCCTGATATACTGATTTGTATAATTATTCTAATACCAGTTTACTCAGAATATTCTGCAGTATGATAAACATGTTTTGGTTTTAAGATCACTCAATTTAAATTACTTATTTCGGCCCGTTTTTTAAACCCTTCTATTTTTATTGACTAAAAAGGGGGATCAAACTTCGCGCAGCAGATTTCCCATTCATTTTAACGCGCATTTAAAAGCTGTTTGCACTGTAATTTTTTGGTATTTTCATGCACGCACAAAATAAAGAGGGATCAAACTGTGCGCATTTGTATGCATACTTGATTGTGTGGAGCTGTATGCAGCTGGCAAGTTACCTGCGCGAAACTAACCGCGCCAAGTTGTGTGCCGCACGAAGTTAAATGCCCTGACCATACATACGAGGCGTGTCAGAAAGAGCAACAAATCTAGATAATTCTTACTGGATTATTTGCTGTCACAAACCAATAATCCCGCGAAAAATCCGAAAATCCCGCGAAAAATCCTTCAACGAACCAAGAATATTTCAAATAATACTAGTACTTTTTGTGGGATTTTTCTGGCTGACAACGATTTAAATTAATCCTGCGAAAAATCCCGTAATTATACTTGAGATTAGCAAATATTGTGTACCCGTAATAGTAAATACTCTATGGCATATTTGGTTGCTAAGGGATCTTGTCGATCAAAAACGCCGCGGCTTTCTCTGGCTTTCCTTAAATAAAGACTTTCTAGTACCATTCATGCCTTCAGTTTTTTGGCCCCCGTAATTCGTGCTTTTACCAGAAAGCCTTTATTTCAGGAAAACCAGGGAAAGCCGCGGCGTTTTTGATCGACAAGATCCCTAATTTCAATCATTCAAATCTGCTATTGTTACGTCACGGCGTATCGCGTGCAACCTGTTTCGGCGGAGTGCGCATGCGTAATAAACGGGTTGGTTTGTTTATTCATAATTATACGATTTAAAATATACTAGTATATAATATGATGACGTCATAATTAAGGTAAATTGAGCATTCCCATTGCTTGATTGCCGATGCTTAATCCGGTGTAGTAGATGGCAAAGTTATACAGTGCGAGTCAAAAAAAACGAAACCGGACTTTGATAGCTTATAAATCCACAAATCGAGAGGTATAAATGTTGATATTGGTATCATGTTAAAGCTTGGGAAATTGCCTTTAAAATGATATATCATACACTCTGATCACTTCAGGCTTCACCGATCACGACCTAATTATCCAAAGGCATGCAAAACTACCCGTGTCCAAGTTTGCAGTGTTCTTGTTTTGTGAATGGTTGCATCTGTTGTTTGATTTTCAAAGATAACTTCATCCTAAACATGTCCTATTCAGGGCCCCTGCCTCCAAACAATGGGGCTGCTGATGAGAGGACAGTGGGGGATCCCCTTCAACACTGATAAACATGAAAAACATTGGCAACCAGCTGGTATTTGTTTTGATTCACCAAAGGATATTCTTGAAATGTTCTTTTTAAAAAACGGTAAACAAACGCATTCATTTATGATAAACACAACAAAAAATTCCCCCCTAATCAAAATATTGTAACTTTTTAACAAAAAGGTTTTTGAGCAAAAAACCTTGGCAGGATTGTTTCTACACTTATTCACTAACTTCTGTGTGAAAATGAAAGTGGTCCTCTTATTCATGCATGAGTGATTACACAATAAAGACAAAATTGTCACTTTTCAAAAGTGACGTGACTCTTGTGACTTTTGAAAAGTGACAAATTCGTCTTTAATGTGTGCTCACTCATTCATGACTCGATGGATAAATATCATTTTCACACAGAAGTGAGTCAATAAGTGAAGAAACAATCCTGCCAATTTATTTTGCTCAAAACCTTTTTGTTGACAAGTTGATTAGGGGGGACTTACTTTTTGATGTTGTGTTTAGAACAAGAAAACGGCAAACTTGACACGGGTAGTTTTTGCATGACTTTGGATAATAAGGTCGCGTTCGATGAAGCGTAAAGTGATCAAAATGCATGATGTATCATTTTAAAGGCAATTTCCCAAGCTTTAATCTGATAGCAATATCAACATATATATAATTAGAATTGTAGATTTATAAGCTATCAAAGTCCGGTTTCGTTTTTTTTTTACTCGCACTGTATAGTGCATATGCACTATACCTTTACAGTATGTACAAACTGACCATAGAGAGCCAAACGAGCTGCGCAGGAGATGGCCTTGGAGTCATAGAAGTATGAATAAACAAACCAACCGTTTATAATTAGAAGGCTCACTTATCGCGCGCAAGTCACGTGTCCCATAGACTTTGCACATGGGCAAGATGGCGGAGTGAACCGATTTCCGAAGCACAAAAGGAATACCACTAGACGTCATCGCGTAGTGACCTAGAAAGACTTGACCAATCATCATGCTATGAAGTGCGCGTAGACTATTGCGCCTATTTTCCTGCGCACTGTCCTATATTGTATCACGCTTGAGAACAATGGGATCTATGGTGACGTATGCATATGAACTTGTTTGATTGACCTCGTTCTGGTGACGACGCGTATGAACTGCTCTGTGATTGGTTTATGTAATTCCCAAGTATCCCATAATGCAACCTGCAGTGGTATTCCTTTCGATGACCAAAAATCGCGGCACTCTGGCAGCAGTGACACCCCCCTGCTTGGAGTGCGTAATGTGCTCTTGTGCGCTTGTTCTTGAATGGGGAAAATGCGCAGAGCGCGCAATTATTTTTAATACGCGCTGGCACTTGTACAAAGTACGCAGGGCCGACGATGGCTGGATGGAGAGAACATTCACAATTTGAGCAAGGTCAATTTGGGTTTATCAACATGATAACCATATCAGTTCCTGCGGCCTCGATGCAATATAATCGGTCTCGAGAAATTAAAAATGTATCGTTTTCTATTCTGGTATATTCAACTCCAAACCATGCACTATTTGTATAATAATTCGCCTGTCTGACACCTACGTAAGTGAATTATCTAGATTGAAATAATACTAGTATATTTCAGATGGATCAGGATTTTTCTGTCTGACACCGCCTAATTTTTAAATATTAAATATAGTTATCAATATTTTGTAACTGACTGTTTCTTTTTTCTCCAATACCCATCCTTGGGTAATAGTCCGGAAGTCAAATCCAGATTTG
>JBAMJV010006197.1:0-45000 GCA_037951105.1 Echinarachnius parma
AAGAGGTACCCGATGTCTAAGGATTGTTTGTAAAAATTGGACCCATGTCTAAGGATTTCGAACTTTAAATATTACATTTTTTTAGCTGTAATATAATACAATGGCCAATCATTTTGCAGTTTCTTGTTAAAATTCTTTATTAGTAAACTGTACCATACAGGGCGGCGCCAGGGTATTTTCTTAGGGAGCGGAAGTGTATACTTTGAGGGCGCGAAGCAACCGAGCGGGGGGAGGGTGTGGGAGGGCCCGAGGGGGGTGTCCCCCCCCCCCCCCTCCCACACCAGGGAGCTTTGGCAATTTTTACACTAGAATGGAGCTGTCTGGTGCATATCGGAGGTGAAATTCTCAAATTTTCAAATGATAGAAAACAGTGAATATATATAGTCTTCAATTATGGTAAAGTAATTTGCATAAATATGAATAATGCGAACGAGCGGAGCGAGCTTGAAAATTTTAGCAATTTCACAGCGGAAAATTGCCATTTGTTTCAATAAAATTGTATGGGTATATTCGTTTTATTACTTACCGGTATGATATGGCGTTATGAAGGGGTAAATATAAACACCCGAGGTTGTGAAATATTATGCGAGCGAGCGGAGCGAGCTTGAAAATTTTAGCAATTTCACATCGGCAAATCCCCAAATCCCGGAGAAAATAAGGGAGAAAAGAGGGGAAAGGAATAAATGAAAAAAGGGACCCATGTCTAAGGATTTTTTTAATGAAAAGGGGACCCATGTCTAAGGATCTTTCTTGAAAAAGTCACATCCCTGTATACCCAATATACGTGAGCCCCCCCCCCCCCCCCCCGGGGGACATGCATTCGTTCTTCCTCTCTGTCTCTTATCTATCTCTGTATTCATCCTATCCCCTTCTAATGTTTTCTTCTTTATGCGCATAGAGACACAAACATTGGTGTGATATGCGCTATATAAGAACTGTTTATTATTATTATTATGCCTTGAAACACAGCCACACATGTGGCTGATCAACTTAAATTATACAGTTTTGGTTTCAGTATATATCACTTTTATATTTCCAGATAAATCACCTATATACGCCCCCCCCCAAAAAAAAAAACAACAAACAAACAAAAAACAACGACAAACAAACAAACAAAAAAACTATCACTGTGCCTCCCACAGCAATTCCAACAACAACAAATTAAAGCTTTATTATGAACCCTACCAGGCTATACCCTCCCCCAACCCCCCCCCCCCCCCCCCCCCCAAAAAAAAAAAAACACATTTAATTAATTAAATAAATAAATAAATAAATACAATTTTTTTTTTTTTTAATCCACTCATGAGTGCCACCTCATCTTGAAAATCATCTTACCTAGCTATATACACCGTGTCCCAGAAAAAACGAAACCGGGTTTCATGGCAGAAATTTTCTGTCATAATGAATAATTTAATTGATGATATATATATGCCTGGAAAGCTCTGTGGCTCTTCTTTCATTTGATGTGCAACTTATGGCACATACTTCAAGCATGACTGAATTAGAACAATGGAAAGTGGTGTTACCAATATTCAATTTGCACGCATAAATTTGAAGTTTGGGTGAGTTTAAGAGTTGTAAACGTACTTATTTTTTTAAAAGGACAAACACCACATAAAAGTTCATATTTTTATCTTTTACATGACACCTCATGCTAAAAAAATAAATGATTTATGCCAGAGAACGAGTACAATGAAAACATGCCTGATTTCTGCCCGAATGAGTGAAAGTTGAGTAAGAAGTTGCTCAGCTTTCCTGACTAGCAGCTGACAATGGACTTTGATGCATGAGTGAATTTACACAAACATCAGGAAACAGGCTAGATCAGGAAAGTTACTCATTTGGGCTGGAATCAAGCATGTTTTCATTGTATTCGTTCTCTGGCATATATAATTTATTTTTTAATCATGAGGTGTCATATAAAAGATAAAATTATGAATTTTCATGCGGTGTCTGTCCTTTTTCAAAATAAGTACGTTTACTACTCTTAAAACTCTCCCCAAAACCTCACCCAAACTTGCAATTTCTGCGCGCAAATTGAATTTTGGTAACACCACTTTCTATCGTTCTAATTCAGTCATGCGTGAATTATGTGCCATAAGTTGTATATCAAATAAAAGAAGAGACACATAGCTTTTCAGACATATATATATCATCAAGGAAATTATTCATTATAACATAAAATTTCTGCCATGAAACCCGGTTTCGTTTTTTCTGGGACACGGTGTATATGTTCTGCTCGGCCATGGCGCCGCAATATGTAAATTTCAGCTTGCATACATTTGATGCAGTGGCAAGACTATGGGAAGCATGGGGTCACATGCCCCCAAAAATTCAACAAAAACGATACAAAACATAGCAATGAGTTGAAGTGGAATTTGTATATACTATTTGTTATGTGTATATAAGTTATGTACTTGTTACTCTTAAGTAACATAAAATTATATTTTTAATACAGATTATACAATTAGTATGAAATGAACTAAGATGAGATCGATAATCAATGATAATACGAATGATAAATTAATACAAATAGTGATATATAGAAAGAACAATTATGTATGCACATCTATGGTATACAATGTTTGGTATATAATATGAGCCTTATTAGACATAGAGGAATACTATAATATTCCGAAATACCCGATAATGTAAATTCAATGAAATGTGTTGCATGGTATGAAATACAGTTATGACGATGTATATGAGTTATAAGCCAGGCGTGAAATATGGACTGATATATGAATAGACAATTATAGATAAATATGATTTGAATGACAATAAAATTTATGAGTATCTGTAATAAAGCATAGTTTTGTTAAGCCTTCGGATACTCCCTCCCTGGGAATTATGTTAATTAATTGAGCCTAAATGTTGCCTGTATCATTGAATACTGAGCTGGAAAAGGTTTAATTTATGGTTTTTGGCAAATAAGCTTTTAGTAAATTATAGTAAAATAAATTATATGGTTTTTAAAACAAAGAATAAAAGTGTTGATGTTGATGTAGATGTGAAAGATGTATATATTGCTAATAACACAATTAGTATGGTGAATTCTGTAAACTTCTTGGCTTAATAATTGATAGTAAATTAAATTGGAAAGCGCATATAAATGAGTTATCACGCAAAATAGCTCGTGTTATTGGTGTAATAAAAATGTTTTTAAAAAGTTCATTTTACCATCGTCTGTTCTTACTAATTTGTATAATACATTGATTTTGCCATATTTTACATACTGTAATATCATTTGGGGTAATTGTGCTAATTACTTATTGCAGAAATTATTTTTGTTACAAAAAAGTGCTATAAGAATAACTACGAAATCACCGTATCTTGCCCATACAAGTGTTTTGTTTAGATTGAATGTTTTAAATATTTATGATTTACATTCATATATATCTTGTTGCAATTTTCATGATTTTGTATATGAAAAATATTAGACCAGAAAGTTTTAATGAGTTTTTTGTATTCTTCAAAGCAATATAAATAGGTATATCACTAGAAATGTTGATCGTCTTTATTATTTGCCCAATTATATCGTTATACATTTTCAAGAACAACCCTAAAATATAAAGGGCCTTTTGTATGGAACACGTTGCAATCTGATTTGAAAAAAATGTCAATCATTATCTTCTTTCAAACGGAAATATAAATAATTCTTGATTGATCATGCTTTGTGATTAATAATGCATCTGACAAGCGTTTACTTTTTAGTAAATGTGAATGGAATTTATTTGTGAAAATTTTGTTTCAATTAACATGCATTGTTTTGTTTCGTTTGTTAGTACTTTTGTGTCACTTGTAAATGTTTGAAGTTCACATTCTCTCTCTATCTCTCTTCTATTTTTCCCAACACCCTTTCCCCCTACATAGATAATCTGTTATTCCTGTTAATATCCTATGTACAAATGTTTTGTGAAAGAAGGAAATAAATGAACCTTGAACCTTGAACCTTTATTTTTTTGATTTATTGGATAAAAAGTACAATTCAATTTCTGATGGAAATTAGAAATAATGTTAGATGTGGAAGCATAATACCAACAACAAAAATGGGCGTTTTGAAAGTTAAAATCGTCATCTTCTGTGCAAGGCTACGTGGCGTAATTTGGATGGCTGATAAAATTAGTCGCTTTTAGCTTTATTCTGCAGTAAATTTACCGAGTGAATGACCGACTTGTAAGTGACCAAATTGTTAACTTTTGTACAGTAGAAGTAAATAAATATGTATCGCAGAAATAATTTTACAGGGAAGTAAATAAGTTTCACGTCAATCAATCAGTTTCCGTTCGGGTTTTCAGAATATTGCAGCGGGCTTGTCTCCCGGGTGCTGACTGGTAGCGATAGGGTCGATTACCTGTTGTCTGTTGACGTTGACCGTTTCTGCATTTCTATTCAGCCGCTGCTGCCAAGTGAAGCGTGACCATATGGACATGGCATGGATTAGTGAAGGTTAATGAGTTTAATTGTGATTTTGGATGCAGTGTTTCGCCTTTTGGATGATTTTAGAATTGGTGAAAAAGGGACGAAGTCCTCATGATTTAAATATGGCTGGGTGTGCACATCCCCATTACATGTGGGTACCTATACAGGTACCCACATCCCCACCTACATCAAAACGTAAGGTAGGGTTTCTCCCCGTTCATTCATTCCACTTATGACATGACATTTGTAATCTATAAGGTGAAATTAAATCATTGAAAGATGTGTTTTTGATACTTACCCACTTTTCTTGCTATGAATCAGCCAATATTTCACGTTCATTTGCCATGCAGTCGCGTCGAGCGCTGATCATCGCACACGCTTGCGACGGAAGTACCGTGAAAAGTGTGTTGCTGAAATGACCTTTCGTTAGGTAGTCTTCGTCCAGCCATGAATTGATACGTTGTAAATTACTTACGCACATTATTGTATGCCTGTCAAATCGGAAATAAAGTGTGTGCCACTGAGTGCGCTTGAGATGAAACTACCGTATTTTGCTTGCAAATTGTTGTTTTTCAAACTTTTAAAGAATATGGATTTAAAAATTGTAACGACTGATTTTTGAATAGAATTAAATAAAATACGACGGAATATATTTATTTTTTATGAAAAAACGTACACACATTAAATTAAATTATACATTTTTACTTTGCAGTTTTAACAGTTGATGATGAGCCTTGCTTCCGACCAAAACAAGTTCGTATGATTGATGACGTAATACAATTTGCGCTAGCTACACGGTGAACGCCATTATTACGTGTGCGGTGATGCTGGATTGACGTGCAGTTCAGGACCAACGAATAAAATTGTAGCCCATTTCAATTTAGCTAGGGGCAACGTGACGCCTCCAAATGGAGGATTTTAAACCTGTCATCTAGCACGATCTGCAAAGTTAGGTGAGAAAATAAAAAAACACACAGTGATTAATTTAACGTCATATACAGTCCTACAAAAAAAAACGGGGGTTAGTGAAGTCACTACTGCTATACGGCAGTGTGACTTTTGGGCATACTTGGGCATACTTGGCCATACAGTTTCCCATTCGCTAGTGTACATCGCAACGCAGGCGTGGGTGTGCATGCATGATTTTATACAATTACACATTATTATTTAATTATGTCATGATTTACAATTGCAAATTGAATGTCAACTTGCATCTCAGTCAGAGCAGAATCAGAATGCACTAGATCGCTACTCCGTCTCCGTCTCCGACTACGCTAATTTGTTCTGCATCATCATTGACTTGTTCCAAGGGCAAGGCAGATGTGTAACTTTGACTGTCTATAGTATGATTGAGTGACCCCCGCATCGGCACCCTAAAACATTTCCGACAGTTTAAGACTTAAAAATCATTCAAATTTCTTGAAATTGTACGCACATATTGAGAAAATAGTGCAGATTCCGATGCGATGATCAGATTTGCGATATATTAATTATATTTCGAGATATCGCCTTCGAACGCGCGCGTTGTTTTTTGGCTTAACGAGTTCGAAGTGTTTTTAATACCGTCACCCCCTCAACCCTCATTGACAATGCACGCAACTCAAAATTTCTTGTGCGATGTTGGTATTATTTATCGTATTACTCGTAGCGGACGATCAACGCATTATTTCTCCTCAAAATTTCGACCAGTTCAGTTTTTAACGGTAGCGCCCCGGGGGGGGGGGGGGGGGGGCACTCATGTATAATGTAAGACGGGTATGTGCCGCTTAAAAGACCCCCTTTTTCACACTCAATCACAGCTCTAAAGATACCCGATTTTCAAAACTTTCCGCTCCATAGACCCTCGGAATGACTTGGCTAGGTAGTTGAGTAGCGACAATCCTTTATTCTTCTCCTAGTTCGGCTCCTTAGACCACAATTTGAGCCTTTTTGAGGGTTTCTGTCGGTATTTGGAATCTCCGAGTCTATGTATTTTGTAGTTTTAGTCTGCTCCTTAGACCCCTTAACTCCCCTTTCAGGGATTTTGTAGCTCTAAAGACCCTATATTTTGTGCGTTTGAGGGATTTTGTAGCTCCAAAGACCCTATATTTTGTGCGTTTAAGGGATTTTGTAGCTCCAAAGACCCTATATTTTGTGCTTGTAGTTAGCTCTTCAGACCCCCATTTCAGAGTTCCGTGCGGCACACCCCCGTCAAAAAATAATTCGAGTGCCCCCCCCGGGGGTAGCGCGCATCATCTCATGCGCGATTTTTAAAACACGCGCACAAACAAATATTACGCGGGGTGCCGATATTAAAAACAGTGCCGATGTGTAGTACACCTACCATACTAGTCAACAGGTTGGGCCGTTAGCGGGAAAAAAAATACATGTATTTTTCTGGGGGTACTTTTCTAGCTCGCCGCACACCGAGTCACTGACGTGTCTGAAATTTGTTTTGCATTGCCATGGCATTGGCATTGAACTCTATGGCCTATGGCTAGTGTAGACTCGTATGCAAATGTACAGACTATGGGGGCTCTTTTCAATTATTATTTTGGGGGGCCCTTTTTTAAGCTTTGCTTTAGTTTTGGGTCCCTGTGTATTTTTTCACTACTACGGTCTTACGGATCTACTATTTTTTTCATGAGAATGTTTTGATATCTAAGTCCTTGTGAACTAATAATTCTGAAATTCAACATTGTTAATAAAAAATAAATAATGATGTTTTTTCATGAAAACGCGAACACAATTTTAGAAAAAAAGTCACACTCAGTCTCAGTTGCACTTTTTGAATTTTGTCAATTTTTTCTTCCATTTTGTCACAGTTCAATTTACTTTGTTTTCTTCTGAAAAGCCGAATTGTGAACTCGGTCTGGTACAACAGAAATATTGAAATGTATTGTAGGCTTAAACTTGTAGCATCATCATATCTTGTCTGTACACTCTTTGCACGTCCATCTGATGGAACATTAATGGGAATAATTTGTGACTGTTCTCCTTATTTGGCTTCTCCATCATTGGCTTTGTAAATTTCAAATTGAAATACTTCCATGAAATGTGAGCATAATCCAATCATTAATCCTTTTACCAACAGAGATTTTACATCCTAATGCAGTGCCCATTAGCTTCTTGACTTGCAGGGGTGATTTTTAACGTCTTAAGAAAAGAGGAAGGCCGCCGAGTGGGAGGGAAAATTCTTTGTCTAAATTTAGTAAAGGTTAGGAGCTTTAAGCTAGATTCAGGCAAAAAAGCGTCAATGATTTAACACTAAGATTATTCTTCATTAAAATGTTCTTTTATCAGGGGAGGATTATATTAGGGTCATTCCACGGGGTTGGGGCAATTTTTGTGACATACCAGAAGTGACAAACTGTGTCTCCTATCAACTGTAACAATGTTTGCTCAAATTGAGTTTTGCATAAAAAGCATAGCCAACTCTCTTCAGAAGTACTCAAGCTTCATGCAGAGATGCCAACCGTTCCGTTTTTGCCGTATTTGTTACGTTTTTTCACGCAAAATACGGCAGTACGTTTTCCCCTAATAAAATACGTTTTCTTTGGGAAAAAAAAAAAAAAAAAAAAAAAACGATTTTTTTTTTTTTTTTTTTTTTTTTTTTTTTTTTTTTTTTTTTTTTTTTTTTTTTTTTTTTTTTTTTTTTTTTGTACTCCCTATAGAAACGATCGGAAAACGGCAACAAAATTCACGTTGAACCCTGATAAACTATTACTCCAGATACATATTTTAAATATAACACAAATAAAGCGAATAAACTCATACAAACGCTGGTGTGATCGACCGAACCAACTTTTATATTAACGCGCGCGTAAAGGGTATTTTTGCTGCGCGAATTGGCTTCGCGAAAAAATATGTTTTTTTGCCACTAACGATTGGCAGCTCAGAAAATACTTTTTTTGGGTTCAAAATACTGTTTTTTACCTCTCAGAATACTTTTTTTGGTTTGTGAAGGTTGGCATCTCTGTTCATGATGAATCAATATTATGGACCCAAAGTTTATGTAATGTTATATGAATGATGTCCATGTTTAACGGTGGTAAAAATAGAAATGTGTATTAAGCAAAGATTTTGAAGAAAAGCAACTGAAACAGGAACGATTCTGGTAGGGCACTAGTACTATATAATATTCATTGCATACAAATCTTCAACAGATCTTCCATGTGTAGTAGAAGATCTCATACCACTGTTACATGGACATCGTCATATTTTTTGCCCCAACCCCGTGGAATGACCCACAACTTATACAGAGCAGTGAGAGGAGGGGATATTTTCATTGTGTCCCTGTGATGGTTAACAGCCTAAGCTGGCTCAAGACCAAGTGGCAACGGGGTAGAGAGATAATGGCTTGTAACCCAAAGCTAGGTTCAGACAAAATGTTATATAATCACCTTTGATTATGTTCTCTACACATTAAAACAGAATTTCATGCAAATACAACCAACATTGGCCCATTGTGCAAGGGATGAGCATCATTCAAAGTCACTCGCTGTATGGGCTAATCCCATTCATCGCGTACAGCATGTAGGCTGCCATTGATGTTTATGAAACTCGGATCGCTCTAAAATGTGACGTCAAACCCGAACTACTCTTTTTGTTGGCTCACGTTTTGCCTTGTGTTTGTGCACAAACCATGCGAGCTGCGAGAGCTAACAAAAAGAGGCCGGGCTTGTTTGTTCGGGTTGGACGTAGCATTTAAGCGCAAACAATTCAAAATCCGGGTTTCAACAAATATAATTGCAGCCTCCACGCTATAGATACGCGATGAATGGGATTAGCCCATACAGCGAATGACTTTGAATGATGCTCCTCTTTTGTTCAGAGGGGAAACATTGGACATATTTGCATGAAATTATGTTTTAATGTGTAGAGAACTTTTAAATCAAAGGTAAATAGATGATGGGGAAACTTTCCCTTTAATGATCTAACACTATGACTTTTTCTTTCTTAAAATGTTTTCTTATCAGGGGAGGACCATAACTTAGCAGAGTGGTGATAGGAGGGCGCTCTTTCGTCGTGTCCCTGAAATGGTTAACAGCCTAAGCTGGCTCAAGACCAAGTGGCAACAGGGTAGGGAGATAATGGCGCGTAATCCGGAGCTGGGGAGCTTGTTATTTGCCCTGGTACTCTCAGGGATTGTGTCACATCTGGATAATCCTAGTGGGTAAGTAATTTAGTCGTCGTGAATAATAATAATAATGATGATGATGATGACGCTGATGATGCCTAGTGCCTTACTTATGATAAAATATCATATCTTAATGTCTTTACATTATTATTACCCCAATTCATAGGACACAATACCAGCCTGCACACATTGTATGCCACATCTCCACTCCCTAGGGAGCATTCCTTTCTAGTGGATGGTCATTGAGATGATCATTAAAATTTGTATTTCTGTGATCTGATATATCCATTGAGTGGTGTCTGAAATTTGCATGGTAAATAATTGTCCTGACCAAGTAGTTAGCAAAAATTCAAAGTGATGTTTGCTTACTCATTATTTGTTAAATTTTTTTTTATAACAGGAGCAGGTTGCAGGTCAGCTACAGTCAGACACTCCCTCCCAAGCTCTTCCATCCTCCCGTCATAGAGTTCACCACTGGGGACCTGGGGGCAGTGAACGCCGTGATTGGGTCGACGGGTGCAGAGATATGGATCATCATGTACTACGCTCATTGGGATGCAAACTCCCTGGAGACGGCTCAAGAGTTTGAGGAAGCTGCCCGGTTAATGTCGGGCCAGGTGAGCATTATAAATGATTAGTTGAAAAGCAATTCAAGGTGGAAGGATTTAGTGAAAGTCCATTGAATGAACAAAAATCCTTGGGGATTTGGGAAGAGATTATGTACTACGCTCACTGGGATGCAGCTCCCTGGAGACGGCTCAAGAATTTCAGGAGGCTGCCAAGCAAATATTGGGCCAGGTGAGCTTGAATATTGAATGATTTTAGATCGAAAAATATATTGAATAGCCATTCAAGGTGGAAGGTTTAATTGAAAGTCTATTGAATGGGATGCAATCATGTACTACACTAACTGGGATGCAAACTCCCTGGAGACGGCTCAAGAGTTTGAGGAAGCTGCCAGGATAATGTCAGGCCAGGTGAGCATATCAATAATTTATCATGTACTACCCTCTCTAGGATACAAATTCCCTTGAGACAGTGTGAACATTTAATAATATAAAGTGGAGCTTATAAAGGCCTTTTATGGCACTGAACGGGACTACCCTGTGTTTTTAAAATAGACTGAATAAATCAATAAATAATAATAGTACAATTCTCTATGCGCTGTACAATTTCAAACAATATGCAAATAATACGTAGAGTTCTACGAAAGAAACTCAAAAAATTTATTTAATCTAAACAAGTGCGTTTTAAGTGCAGTTTTAAAAGTAGCTAGGGTTGGTGCAGTCCGGATGGGAAGTGGCAGATTGTTCTAGAGCGTTGGTGCGATGACGCTTTGATGATTTGAGGCTGCTGTTAGGCAACTTTGAGGCCAGGTGAACATAACAATTGAATGATTTATTGAAAAAGCCATTCAAGATGGAATGATTTATGAAAGTCTTTGAATCATGCACTATGCTCACTGAGATACATGTAAGCTATTGCTTAAATCAACCCTCGAAATTAACTTTTTTTGCTGGTGGCCCGGTCGGGCCAGTAAAATTAGTATTTTTCCAATTTTGGTGGCCCGAAACCAAAATCTACTGGCCCGAAAAAAATAAGGAAAAACAAAAGTAAAATTAAAACAATAACCATATTCATAGTTTCAGGGTACTGGGCAATGTTTAGCCTCATTTGTTACTGTATTCCAATGCTCGAAATTATCTTTTTTTCTGGTGGCCCGAAAATAAAATTTACAAACAAAGAAAAACAATGGTCATGACTACTTGGTCATTAATTGGTAAATTAGGGAAGTTATGTGTTAAAATTACCACCATCATTAAAGAAATCCATCACTGAATAAACAAAACAAAACCTAGAATCGAGCAGTTTTATCTAAGAGTCATCAACTGATGAAACTAAGCTCTTTTCCATGTACGATTTTGTTATTTTATGGTCCATAAAATCTCCAACACAAAAAAACACACATGGGACTGAGCATAGCTAAGATAACTTTTCAAATCGGGAAATGAAATCACTTAAATCTTTGTTATTTTACAAGCTAAAATATTTCCAAGTAGTCACAAGTCTCTACCTTGTAAAAATGATTCTTTCTAATACCTTCAAAAATATGAATAATGATCCGAAAGATGAAATTATTCCCCTTTATTGACGGTATCGCGGACGGTATCGCAAAGGCAAGCACACTGCACTTTGCAATATGAATGAATGTGAAAAGTTAGACATGTGTTTTGATAGGTCTTAGTATGCACACATACTCCCTCTGTGGATTGGTTGTTCTATGTTTATATTCTACATGTTGCAAAGGCTTCCAGGGGGTGTGTGGGAAATTAAGAAAACAGCATAAGCATATGCTTTTACTTTTAGTCATTACACACCTCTGGAAGTTGTTTAATTTTACCATGATTTATCATGCAAGAAGTAGATAATTCAAGGGAGAGTGTTCATATGAGGAAATAGCACATATTTGTAGGCATAAATAAGGATTAATTCAACTAGCGCAAGTGCGCTTGCGACTTTTTATGTCTGTCTTCATTTCTTGCAAATATTTAAATCACAATTAAAGTGTTTTTAAGAGGTGTCAAACTTGAGATTCATATTCCTTGATGTTGTCTTCTTATGGTTTAAACATTTGGTGGCCCGATCGGGCCACCAAACTTTGGCATTTTCATGTTTTTACTGGCCCGACCGCAACTTTTACTGGCCCCGGGCCATCGGGCCTACGCCAATTTCGAGCGTTGGCTTAAATTCTCAACATAAAATTATATAATTTGAGGTTATTGCTCAGTCCATGGACTATAAAATGAATTATGTATTTAAATTATTATTCTAATGATCTGTTTTCAATTCCAGGTTCTGTTCATGGCTGTGAACTGCTGGTTTCCCGCTGGTGCCTGCCGGCAGAAAGTGACCATCCCGTTCTACCCGGTTATCTTCGCCCATCGAGACAGCCGCGAGGGAATCCAGTACACGGGACTGCAGCGTGCCAGCGAGATCATGGAATTCATAAAGCGAGTTTCTTCCCCAGTCCAGTACGTCCCAGATACACAGAGTCTGTGGCGCCTAAGGGCTCTGCATGATGTAAGTATAAATTTTGTTTAATAACCTATTATTGCAAATTATATTGTTTGACTCCACAAGGTTTATTTCAGAATATTAAAAAATGTCAAATGTACGAGTGATTTCCCATACTGGACACGTTCAAGGAGGCCCCCTCAACGTACTCATGGCAATCTTGCCCCACCTATCTCCCTACAATGCCCCTTCTCTCGTTCGACCTTCGTCACACAAACAAATTTGTATGTATTCATCGATCACTGCATATTTCTATGACGAGCCAGAAGGGTGATTTTTTTTCAGGCACAGATTTTGTTGAAATCAAGCAAAATTGTAACCTCACATGGTGTCACTGAAGGCGCCTTTAATGAAAAAAACTTGATTCAAATTGCTGTTCTCGGTGTCATTTTATCAGGAGCTATGAGTGACCTAACTTATCATATCTGACATAATGATTAGTTATCAGGACGTGGACATTCAGTGACTTGTATCGCCCGCTGTCTCTGTTCAGTGTAGGTTGAAAGGCCAGGATGAAGATTACCTTCTTCACCATGTTCTTAAAGTATGGGTTAATAACCTTTTATTCCATTCTTGTTTGCCCATGTTCACCTTCCTTTCCAGACCATAGCAGTAACCTACTTCAGCTTTGAGGAGACCCCCGACCCCGATGGCCTAGCCTCCTTCCAGAAGGCTGCAATCCTTCAGCTGGAGAAAGATCTCATCCAACCCACATCTTTTGCAGTTTTCACCAGCTAACACCTGGAGAGATTTTCACTAAACACTAAAAATGCTTTTTACCATTGGTTCAATGGTACGATTATCACTAAAAATCAACACAAACATTGATTTTAACGTTAGTAAAACACCCTACTGGCCTCGAATTTTGAGTGACCCAACTTATCATATCTGACGTAACGATAAGTTATCAGGACGTATTCATTCAGTAACTTGTATCGCCGCTGTCTCAGTAGGTTGAAAGGCCAGGATGTAGATAACCTTCTTCACCATGTTCTTAAATTATTATTCAGTAAGCTAATTATTCTATTTTTTTTTGTTCCACTTCCTTCTAGACCATAGCAGTAACCTACTTCAGCTTTGAGGAGACCCCCGACCCCGATGGCCTAGCCTCCTTCCAGAAAGCTGCTCTCCTGCAGCTGGAGAAAGACCCCATCCAACCCACACCGTTTGCAGTTATCACCAGCAAACACCTGGCCTCGAGTCTAGGCCTCGCCCATGCCAGGAGCCTCACCCTTCTCAGGAATTTCAATGCATCATTGGTGAGTATGATCTTTCAAATGAATATAAAATATAGATTTGCTGCGAAAATATGCTAGTGATAATTCCAGTGCATACATACATCATGGATAAATATTCATTCATTCATTTCTGTTGTTAAATAATAGTTGTATCATGTTGTGCTTTTTAGAGTATCAAATTTATTGCTGTTGCTAAAGACAATATAAGCTGTTCCATTTAATCGTGTAAAACTACAGAATGAGCCCCATAAACCATTAATATCCCTTTTCCTTGTTATATTTTCTTCTGTTTCCTATTTGTTTGTTTTTTTATAGAATTATCCCAGCACAGAACTGTTTAAATCCAGACATATTGTCAACTGGGTTACACATCATAGAGAATCGGTGAGTATTCATACCAACAAAACCTCAGCAATGGAAGTTGCCCATTGCTGTAATACAGGATCCAACTCTTGCTATTAACCCGTTCCCTTCGAGATTCTGGAATCTCCATTGACTTTGTACACGACCCACCCGGTTCCTGTAGTCAAGGGTTAAGGCAATGGCCATGCTTTAACGAAAGCTGCATATTACACATACTCCAAAACTTAATCAAGAAATTGATTGATTGTTGTTAAAACATGGAATTTATGCAACTTGATTTTTTTTATTCCACATGATTTAACTGTCGTTTGAGTAGTGTTTGATTATATTATAGACTGAGGTTTTGCACTCTCACACCCGATTATTTTTGTTTTTGATATAAATATAATTTATTATTACAATCTTATGTAAGTTAAATTACATTACATGTAAATGTTATTAAACAAGAACAGATTAGAAGTATCACATGTATATTCTCGTCACTTTGTGGAAAATTTATTGCCAAACTTTGCTAATTAATGATGAAACGTTCTTACAGATAAATCGAATTTCATATTTGGCACTAAGATAATTAATTTAACGTATTATTTCTCTTTTGTCGTTGTGAAGTTGCTTCAGTGGATCGCACCCCCTGGCCTAAAGAGCACCATTCTCTCGTCACAGGTCCTGCATGAACCAACACTCCTTCTCTTTACCCCTCATCGCCATGACGACACGTTTGCTAGCAATTATGTAATGGTCAGTCCCCAAACCTACTGTATTCAGTTTTATTTTATGTAAACTATATTTTCTGTGTTAATTTTATTTATGGATAGTTGGTAAAAATCGATATTAGTATTACACACGATACAATTATGCATTTTGTTTAATTATATGTTTGATGCACTAGTTGGCGAGAGTATTAAGTTAGAATGTAGGATTTAGAGGAATAAAGTAATAATTATTGTTATATCACTCATAACCAAGCATGGTGGCTTAGTGGGTTACCAGAGGACTGGCCCCCTTCTGTAGCTTTTGCTACATTTAGTAGAGGTGTGGCCTAGGGATAATGAATCAGCCGCCTTGTGTGCCCAAAATTGGCACGGGAAGGACTAACTAACTCATAACAAAATGTAAAACTCATGGTTCCAGTTCCATGTTATGTATTGGGCATTGACATTTCATGCACTTTGTGTTTATTGGAATAAGATGATTGTATTTGGATTGAGAAGTGCAGATCTATTCTTTCTACTGTTCTTGGGCCAGTGAAATAACTTTGTTGTATAAAAGAACATTGTGTAGTGGTAAAAAGAAATAGTATTGAATTGTTCTTATTGGAAAAAATAGTGGGGTTACAATTTATTCATTTCAGTTCTTATTTCTTCCTTAGCTTCGTGAAGTGACGATGGAGTATTACAACTGCAACAACAAGAGCAGTATTCTGAACAAGCTGGTGGAGCAAATCCGGGTCGAGAGAGAACGCATCGCGAGTCGTGGCCTTCAAGGAAAGCCATCACCAAAGTGCCCACCAGAATCAAGATGTCAGGATGACGATGCGTCATCTAGCGAGAGTGATTGCTGTCAGACTCTTGCCACCAGAGGGCGCATTGAGTCTATTACGACCGTCAGAAGCAACGTTTGCGAGATCTGCGAGACGTTTAAGCAGCCGCTGCACTTATCGCACGATCCTTGCTCCTACCAGACGATGAGGGCGCGATCCCCGGTCTTACTCGATGTCACGGATGCGGTGACCGCCTCCAGCAATGCGTGTCTGTACATCAATAATTTCTACAGCCCGTACAGCCACTACCGCCTTTGCTGCCAGGACCTTAGTCATGTTACCTGCGGCCTTTGCCCTCCGTTATTATCGCAGGGGACGTTATATGGATCACGTGGATCATTTGATAGATCTAGGACTAATGCGCATTATTCGTGCACCGACTGCAGGACGATAGACTGCCAGCGAGATTCACAGTGTCTTTCAGAGTCTTGTGGTGATTGTAAACATATTCCAGAGATGCAATCCAAAAGTGCTTCTAATACCCACCAAGAGAGATCTTCCAAGATAGCCGCGCAAAATGCGGAACATTTTGATGAGCCGTTTTATAGACAGAAACTTGACAGAGATTTTCTGGGGCTGGGCTGTAGAACAAACAGGACGTTGAGCTTTCGTGCAATGAGATCCGAGTACTTTTGGTCCATGGCTGACAGGCTCGGATTAAAGCAGTCCTCGGACTCGGACAATAAAAGAAATGAGAGTCTTGGAATTGCCATTGTAGATATTCAGGTGAGTCATTCTTGTGGCAATATATCACTTCAACAATCATTAATTTAATCTTTGCTAATAAGAAACAATTACACCAGCTGAGGCAGTAGTATGGGGGTTGCCATAGAAATTGAAAGCAGTGTGATAACCAAAAAAAAATGATTAAAGAAAATTAAAGATAGTACTTAAATAGTATCTGACCAATTGATTCATCAGTTGGATCTTTATTCAACAACAAACTATGGCAGCTAAGGCAATATAGATTACCATGACAATTGAAATGGAGTGAAAGTGATAGGGAGGAATGCTATATAAATGTTGCCACAGAAATAAGCCATACAAGCAGGTAGAAAAATCTCTTCTAAACATACAGTATTCATTTTGATCCAGTATGTTATTTTACCTTCATTAATGATAAGCTTTTATGGGAATAAAATATATTTCATATTTCAACATTTATGTTTTATGCTTTTACGGAAATAATGGATGTATATTTTGCATTTAATTGACCATTTAATGTGAACCTTAAACAAAATTGTTTTTTATGAATTGAACATTGTCTGAACGCTGCATATGTTTTCCTCTCCTTTGCAGGATGAAACCCACCATATATTACAGTTAGACAAATCAGCCTTATCAACGGCCACCTTCAAGCAGTTCATTGTAAACTATACAGAGTCGAACCTGCCAAGGCAAACACAGTCTTTACGAGCCCCACCAAGCAATACTATTGATGCATGTTTAGATGCATCAAACACGGTGTGCATTACAGAAGTCACCGCAGATACTTTCAACGATTTAGTGCTGGACACTAAAAAGGTAATTTGCGTTCAGAGTGTGAGTGCTTGATTTGTTGATAATTTGATTTTGTTGTTTGATCAACCACATCTACAACATCCTACCCCAGCTAGTCTCCATCTTCCAGACCCAATCCAATAACTTAGAAAAGCCCAGACTAATGTAGATGCAAAACCGGCTAGTCTTTAAATATGTCATCAGCTATAATAAACCAGATTTGAAACATGCCATTCACTTTCCATGTTTCCATTCCCTCTTCATGATGTTGTATAAGTAAGTATTGCCCAATGAAAAATGTTATTACAGGGAAACCCCGTTATAACGAGCTCGCTTATAACGAGGTACCGCTTATAACGAGGCAAACCATTCAGTCCCGAGTATTTCAATGTGGGTTTCTATGGCACAATGCCCCTCTTATAACGAGCTCGGATATAGCGAGATTCCGGTTATAACGAGCACATTCTGCTCACGCACACTCAAAGAAAAGCATAAGATATCAACCCGCTTATAACGAGGTTTCAAAAAAATGAAAGAGACTTTGTTTTACATGATTATTTTTTCCATCTGGGAAGTGTTTTTCCGTGATTTTGTTGTGATTTTTGTTGTTGTTTGTTTAACAGTATGGGAGCGGACTAGAAATCGAAGGCGCCCGTGAATTCACGTGTGAACATGGGAAAAAAATGCTGCCTCACACCCTTGAATTCATGGGTGTTGTACATGTTCGCCCATAGCGCAAGAACGATTCATATTCGCAATTTCTAATTATGACAGTTGTTTTCAACACAACATCAAAAATCGTCGGGTGAATGAGTTTGAACAAACTTCATCGTTGCAATTTTAAACTTGGAGACTCTTGCAATTACGTTTGTTTATTCACAGTACACAATTACAAGCCATTGTTTATACAACACACAACACATTACTCGTAACACATGTTGCTTTTATCACTGTGTGTATTTTAATGTGCTTGAGTATGAGATCGTTTATAGCGAGGTACCGCTTATAACGAGGTAAAGTTGGCAGTCCCGATGACCTCGTTATAACGGGGTTTCCCTGTATATTTGTTAGCATTCGATTTCTACACTTCTGCTTTATTTTCTCATTTTACCACAGGATGTGTTATTACTGTACTACGCCCCATGGTGTGGGGCTTGCCTCAGGATACACCACATCTTCCTCCAGCTAGTCTCCATCTTCCAGACCCAATCTAATAACCTCAGAATAGCGCGGATCAACGCAGATACCAACGACCTGCCGTGGCACCTGATCGCTCCGTCGTACCCCACAATCCTCTTCTTCCCCGGAGGTAGCAAGGACGACAGTGTGAAGTACCCGGTGCAGAAGGCCGTCACCCTCCCGAATCTCGTAGAGTTTGTTTTACAAAACATTAATTTACCTACTACGGGTAGTTCTGATTCGTAAACTAGATGCGCAGTGCCATCATGCTAACACCCTGCATTGGCGCATAATACTGTAAACGTTGTTATTTTGGCGCGACTAATATTTCGCGCTAAGCGACACAAAAACACATTCGCGGGTTTTTAATTTCGAGGCCGAGCAAGTGTTCACACACATTGCAAATCGCGCATTTATATTAACGGTTTTTAATATTCGCGGAAGCCGACTTCAGCATGAATTCCGCGAAAATTAATGCACCGCGAACATTACCACGTTTACAGTATCCACTAGCTCAGCGTTATGCTGTGCGCACAATTTAACCTCATTCAAAACAGGGATCCGCAGCATTCCCAGACATGACAATCTTTATCCCGTAAAGTGCATTTGGTGCAGATTTGCTCCATATAGTACTTCTGGGCTGGAATTCACAAAGGCTGTTAAAAGGTTAACCGTGGTTTAAAAAACCCACTTTTTTATGGAGCACGGCATGGTTGGCTCTCATTTCCAAAGTAAGGAATAGAGTTTAGCTATTTACATTTCTAAACAGTTCAAAAATAAATGTCATTAATTGACAGAAAAATTGAACTATTATAATTCATATCATATGTTAATTTATTTTGTCCAAGAATAATAGTTATTCTCACAAGATGGGAAGGCATGCCCTAGACCTTCCTTGAAACAATGTCCTAAACCGTAGTTTGAATTAAAAAAAAAAACATTTTACTTGTGAATTCCAGCCATAATTATGGATTTGCAATACCTTCGGCATAAAGAGAGAGGTGAATCTTTTGTATCAAAGAAGAATAAAACATTCACTAAGTGAATCTCCGACATCCAATAAAGATTATTTATATATATATATATAACTCAGTAATGTGCAAAAGAGCTTCTGCTCTTATTTGATTATATTTTTATACTATGGATCATGATTTTCTTCATTAAAAATATACTTTGGGAAGTTTAGAATTGTATTGTTTGCCATATGAGATTACAAGCAACTATTGTGGTAAAGCTATAGTACTTCAAGTTCTATTATGTTGGATATTCTCGTGCCCTTTTCGTCTATACTTTTTGCCATCATTTTAATGAGCATATAATATGTTACGGTATTTATGGTTGTCTATTGTCGTTGGTTTTATGTCATTTGTATCTTTCAAAGAAATGTTCATGTGGTCGAATTACATCAATTATATTTGATATCAAAACAAAACAATTTTTAGTAATGATTTTAAAAGGTAACACCCCAAAAAAATAATATTCTTATAAATGAAAGATAACATCTTTAGTAGTCCATTCCATCAACAAGTTCAGAAAAATATGTTTCCAGAAAGAAAAAAAATAATTGGGAAACGCATTACCATTCTAAAGCATGCGTTCATGTGTCTGCGTGTACGAAGACTACCTTTGTCCAGAGCGAACGAATCGTCCGGGATTCTATTGTCTCCAAACGTAAGCGTGGCGCACTCGCAAATGTTTGGTGCGTACGGAACCAGGAAATAATACTGGTTCCGTAAGTGGTGGTAGTTAATTGCATTATTTATGAATAACAAAACCCTTTGCAAAATGTTGGGTATCTATTTGATATCACAAAATGGTACCAAAACATATAATTATATGTTGTTCTTTGCCTGGTGGTCCCCTTTAATACTACTAGTAAAAATGGCAATTGTACTCTGGGTGATTTTTAGTCCTGATGTGTTGTGTATTTAAAAAATAGCTGATATTTTCTTATAGGATAGGAATAATGTCTATTTCAATTATTTAGTCAATACAAATGTTTACTGCCAGAAGGGTGTTTCACATAGAAATATTTTGTCATTTATGACAAATTTTTATGGTGGCATTATAGAGAGATTTTGGCCCAAACTTGGCCAATATTTGCAAAATTTTTATAAATTTTTATAAATTTTTGCAAACATTTCACCAAATATTGGCAAAAATGTCTCTATCATGCCACCATAAAAATTTGTCATAATGACAAAATATTTCTTTGTGAAACACTCCCCTTGTTTACTTGTTTGCTCTTTGGCAATGAACATTAATATCAAATTATTTTCATTATTTTGTACCCCTCTCGAGTGATTCTCTCAAAGTACATTCTCATCCATTCAGTTCTGAAAATCAATTCACATTTAAAAAGGCGAATATTCATGTTTACATGTTTTACATATTTTGTATTTACTGGGGTAGCATTTCATTCTCTTAGATGTAAATGTATATTGGTTCCTCATTTTGTTCTCATATTAATATAACTTGCATTTTTGTGTGTGTGTGCTTCTTGTCATTGGCTAGAGTTTTGTTGAATCCCACCATAGCCCTAGCTTGCATTGTTTATATTTAGATTTCGGGGGATGTGATGTCACAGGTCAAATGTCACAGGGCTGATATATTTCTTAATTTGTTCATTCTGATGTCATGAACATGTCATGCACTTACATCACTATTCAAATCTTGCACCATATATGACGAAGGCATGTTTTTCGACTGCGCACTGCACAATCAAAGTGCTCTTGTTTATCAATTACTTTCCATTGAGATTATACATTATAATTTTGTTTATATACTTGTTATTGAGATTATGATATATATTTTTTGTCGCATTTATGATATATGTATTTGTAATGAACGTCCGACTTATATATTTTTAATGAATGTATGATTTATATATTTACAGCTGAATTTTATATGTATTTGATGTATTGAATGAGAAAAAAAAAAAGCAGAAGAAAGACCAATAATGCCAATAAAAATTCCAATAAGATGACATAAGTGGTACCCTGGGGTACCAAACGAATATCCGCCATTTTGTTTAATTATTTATTTATTTTTTAGGGCTGTACCGTGGTATAGCATGCATACAATCGTGCGCTGCACTGCATACACAACGCAATACGGTTGTGCCTCGAGTGGGCACAAGATGGCGCTACACAACGCGGTACCCCGGGGTACAACGGTACCCCGGGGTACCGCTTGTGTCATCATATTACGAGTTCTTGCCATGGATAGAATTTGGAATAATGAAGTTTGTTTTTCTTCTCGGGAACCACAATAAATATATAATAGTATGTCACTATACTTTCACATGATTCATACAAATTTAAGTCGCGTTAACGTATTATAGGATATGCTGAAGTTTGCTGCAATACAATAGGCATTAATTTGTCTATTGGACTGTAGGTATATTGAACATATTATTCTGTCTGAGCCAGCATAAATTATTATTTAATATCTAATTTATGCATTTTTGTTTGCAACCCAGGACAATTTTTTAAAATTTCTGTTCCTTTAATTTGTCTCTCTCTTCTCTATAGTGCATAGGGACATAGCTATGTGTTATGCGCTTGATATAAGTTGATCATTATTATTATTAAAAGTACAGTATGGGGCATTGATTATATTTGCATATTTTCATTCTGTTTATTCTTTCGTACATGATTTATCAATTCATTGTTAGTCAATAGAATGCCACTATATAAGGTTATTATAATTATTTCTACGACTCTTGATATCATCTTTGTGCAATGTTCTTCTAGTACAACTATTAGTTAAAGGGATATATTGAAGATGAGCAATATATTTGCTTGATTTGCATGTGTAACATGGTACCTGAACAAATATTGAATACACAATGTGTAACAAAACATGTAATTCTGTTTTGTGATGTATTTTTCCAGAAATAAATTAATACAACTTTAAAGGAATAATGTTGTGTGTGCTTTAGAGAGATCCCTATCTGGATCAACCTCGTCAGTTTGTGTGTGAGTGTGTTTTTGTATTTTGTATGTTTGAGTGACTTTGTGGACAAGTAAGCTCTAAGTGATATAACAGAAGATTAGTAAAATCCTGTAGAATAATAATTGTTCAAAGATAAAGATAGATTTATTATTGTGTCTTCTTTCGTCAGGCATTTGATAAGGATCTTATCACACAAAATGACTACTGTGCATCTGTGTGTTTGTGTGTGTGTGTGTGTGTTTGTGTGTGCGTGTTTGCATGCCTCGCATACGCATAAGCTTTATATAGGTAGTAAAGAAATAATATTTGTGTAGGGACATGAAGCTGATAGGCTATTAGATGATTCTGGAATATATTTATTATGAAAATTATAAGAACATAATCATCCGTGCATATCACCCTTGCAGGCATATGGCAAGTTACACTAGCCCCATGGAGGTAGTGGCATAGCGTAGTCAGACTGATTGGGGGGCACGCAAATTATGGGGGGGGGGGGGGCACACCTTTTGTATTCTTTTAATTTTGTGAAAAATTATTTGGGCATCATGGCCCTCTCCCCCTCCCACCACCCCCCTCAGTCTGTGCATTGAAAAACATTATACAAATATGAATGTTTACTTCTTATTCGTATAATCATTTGTTTTAAATGTTAGTATGATACCCTTTGGGTATTTTTACTATAAACAAAATGTTGTACGTAACAAACATGTTACACCTTTTATTATACTGTTTTGGGGTGGAGGAACAGATTATACCCCGATCCATCAATGTAACGCGCTCTGCCCCTGACTATCTACCCCCCCCCCCCCCCCCCCCCCCCTCCCCATTGGTCAAAGTCGGTGATGTGTCACTGCCATAACTCTGTCACTGCACTTTTCGACCTTCAATATCGATTGCGATGTGCGCGATATCTATCTGTGATATCTGTGATATCGCCCTCAACGTTCATACGGTTGTCAATATATATTTTGCTCATCTTGCAAGTCATAATAACAATCGGCATCACTCCGTCGCTGTTTTATGCGGAAAATCAACTGATATATTTTCGCAGCATACGGTCTGATGCTTTAACAAAAGCGCAGTATGTCGGGAACAATCGTAAGTTTTCTTCTAATCCTAACTTTTCCGTATAATGTTTTGTTCTTTGAGAAGAGTGATGAATGAATTCGATTGAGAATATATGGTGATATTCTGATTGCATGCCTTGGAATAGAGATTGCGCAAGTATTAGAGCGCATTCTATACTCTTACACACATACGACATTCATACATGTTTTAGGTACTATTCTGAATTTGTGGTGAAATGATGATGTTGCAATAAGAAGGGAAATTTTGTGTTTTTTCAGATCTTGAACTTCGAATGGTATGTTTGTGCAACTAAATATAATATGTAACAGCAGAATGTAAGGGTAAATTACAATTAACCGCCACTACGCGGCTTCACCTTCACTCAGATTTTTCCACTTTCTGGAAATTTCCAATTGCCTTTTTAAAATTTGTCTCGTGTCTCATAATCATGTCCAAGATCGGGGATTTGGGGTGTTCCTCCGATGAAGAGTCAAATATATGTTGCATGAAGTAGTATAGTAAGGCTCAAAAAGCAGCCAAAATATCTTAACTTTTTTCGTCACATTTTGACAAACTCTTCCTTCCTGAGCATGCTGAGCGTGCCAAATCTTGTCATGTCGTGTCAAAAATTAATCTCTGTTATTATTATCTTTGTGCTGTGTTTCTAATTCTATTCTTGTTCTTAGATCGTGCGGATACAGTCCCCAGATGGCAGCAAGAGGCTAACAGTACCCCAAACAACTAGCCTCTACAAGTTCTTCCAAAAGGTGAGCTTATTCACAGTTGTGACCGGCTATACTTTCCCTGCACTTGTCGGTAAAAATGAAAATGTAGATTTACATTCCATTAGAAAAGCCTCATCACCAGCTTTCATTTGATGCTTTGTTCTAACAAATTGGTCGATAATTGGCAAAGATATGATCGTTTCAATTTTACGATCATTTAAGTGTTTTGCACACATTACGTGAACTTAAAAGGCCCATTTCTTCAAACATGAATATCCGATAAGTGCAGGGTTTAGCTATAGCTGGTCACATTTTGTACTCTGAGTCTGAGGTAAGTGCTGTGCTGTGCGCAAGGTGTTCGCAAGATAGCACCACACGTCTGATTTACAAATGGGTACTACCTGTGAGATCTTGCAATTAAATGTCATTACCACGGAAAGAATAACATCTTTTGGGGTTGTAAATATTTCAAGTCATGGTACTGCACTATCATGACAGAACAATAACACTCTAAATCCTGTAAAGCAAACTCTGTTGCAAAAAAAGAATTTTTTGCAATGTATTTACAACCATTTGTTTATTATTTCTTTTTATTTCAGGTTTCACAGACGGTGTCGCTCCCTGCAGATGGCTTTGTGCTGTACAAGGACAGAGAAAAGACTGGTCAGCTCAAGGCGTCCAGCAAAGTCACGCTCAAGGCACAGAACATCAAGTGAGATCTTTTGGCTATATATACACAGTGTATAGTTGTAATTAAGATATGGACAAGTTTTTAGTATTCCATTGACAACCATCCAAAATTAAATTCTAGTGGGCTTTCATGAATAGATAGACTGTGTGTGTCTGGTTGATATTTTCCTGGGTTGTATTTACCTTTAAAGGGAACCACCACCAAACAATATTTTCATAAATGAAAGGTAATAGTTTTAGTAGTTCATTCCACCAACAAGTTCAGTAAACTAGGTTTCCAGACAAATCATATGGGCAACTCCAGCGTCATGGACATTACAGACAGTATTTTCATGACTTTCCAATGCCACTACTAATTCATACCTCTACCTAATGTCTAACTTTTATTTTGATTACAAAGCAATAGCCTGGTTAAGTATGCAAACAAAGTTTCAGAACATTTATCCAATTCGTTACTGAGTAATTCTGCAAAATGTGCGCCGTCACGGACATTACATTTTTGGACATGACTTTTTGCATCCATATACATCTTTGCAAAAATCTGTGAGTTCTGAGACCTCACAAAGGTGATTTAGGTATTCAATTATAGACAAGGCAATGATGAATTGAATCCAAGTTGGATTTTGCGAAACGGGCCAGGTATATGTGATCTGGACAACAAAACGGACATTACATTTTTCAGCGTCACGGACATTACTAAATGATAATCGCTTGTTGGCAGAAAATAGCAAAAAATAGTGGCGCGATGACAATCATATTCAGTGAAGTGTGTTGAAGATATGATCGGTCACCAAGATCATTAATGTCCTATTCCCATCAGAAATGTCGTAATCAAGGTAAATTTGAACAGTATGTTGCCATAATTCCGTTAAAATCATGTCATAAATGCTAAAACTATAATTTATTTACGAATTTGCTGTATTTTAGAAGATGATTTATTGTCATAAATGCGCTCAATTTTTGTAACTTGAATGAACATGATAACTCTTGCGTTCATGAGGGGACTTCCCCTTTTTTCTGGATATCGAGTATCGACTTTTGCGCCCGGGACTCGAAATTTTTCGGCAGGACCCGGGTACCCTTAGAACAGAATCATCTTCACAGGTAGTGAAATGTTTCCCTATTTTTGGTTTGTTTTCTTGTTCTTCCATTTGAAGGCATGGGGATATGATCTATCTGTTCCCCCAACAAAGTTGAAGTCGACGATATCACTGGACCATCATCAGCATCAGCAGCATCATCATCATCATGAGGAGGGGAATAATCATCACAGCCAGTGATTTGTTTCCATATTTATTCTTATTGTTTATTTTCTTTGTTCTTCCATATAAAGGCATGGGGATATGATCTATCTGTTCCCAACCAAAGTCGAAGTTGATGGAATAGCCAGTACATCATCAGTATCGTCTTCCTCATCGTCATCATCATCATCATGACCTTGCACATCAACACAGGGAGGTGAATAATCATCACAGCCAGTGATTTGTTTCCATAATTATTCTTATTGTTTATTTTCTTTGTTCTTCCATATAAAGGCATGGGGATATGATCTATCTGTTCCCCACGAAAGTCGAAGTTGATGGAATAGCCAGTACATCATCAGCATCGTCTTCATCATCGTCATTGTCATCCCGACCTGGCACATCATCACAGGGAGGAGATTCCTCATTTTCACAGTCAGTGATGCCATCTGTAGTCGAAGATGAGGTCGATCAGTTCCTATGGAAACAGGATGGCAAGATCAACAGAAAACGGGATGAGCAATTGTAAGTGTTTATATTTGTATTTCATTTGTACTTGTGTAATGTTGATTATTGGAATTGTGTGTGTTATTTTACTGACCGAGTCATCTGTAGATATGATTTATTTTTTATCTAGCACCACTAAGCTAGCTATTTTTAAAGAACCAAAACAAAACAAAATTACAGGGAGATATAGCCCCCCCCCCCAAAAAAAAAAAAATAAATAAATAAAAAATAGGTACATTAATAAAATAAATGTTAACTGTTAAAGCTATTCAAAGGGAAAGTCAATGCTGGCAAAAAGTTTGTATTTTGTAAAGGAAATCAAGAAAAATGACATCAAGAGGTGTTATAAAGGTACGCTCTTTGCTCACCAGTTCATAATATATATTTTGTTCTATCTTTGTATTCTTGATTATTTATTACAGGTGCCATCATGGAGTCAATGCTAAATGTGTACACTGTGTTCCCCTCGAGGTAATTACTTCTCCTTCAATCACTTTTGATTGCGTTTGTTCTAGTGCTGTTGTACAAATAACCATTTCTAATGGACTACTGTAAACGTGGTAATATTCGCGGTGCTTTAATTTAAGTCAGCGTCCGCGAACATTAAATCCCGAGAATATGCAATTTTATTCATTTTCATTACTTAATAATATAATTTTGATGAGGGTCTTACGATCGGCCGCGAAATTAAAAACCCGCGAATGTGTTTTTGCATCGCTCAGCGCGAAATATTAATCGCGCGAAAATAACAACGTATACAGTATTCTAGGTCTTGGCCACTTTTAATTTTTGGTTTCAACTCAAAACAAAGAAAAAAATATACAGTATGTTATATTAAAATGTATTTAGAAACACAAAGTAGAACTGTAATTACAGCAATTTCCTTGTATCTATTTGTATAAAGTCCACATCATTTATGAAAATACACCAGCACATTTTTTCATTAAAAAAACAAGTATTGTCAAAAAATGCTGAATATAGATTAACCAATAACCAGATTCCAGATTTGTGCCTTTATATTGGATTGTAGATGTAATATTTACATGTGAAGAAGTGAAGATCACAATGTATCCTTTCACAATTTCTGGAAAATGGAAATTTATCTATTCATATTTATAATTATTATAATTGATTTTGAATGTTCCCTTTCAGCCTTATGATGAGCGGTATCTAGGTGACGCTGATCCACCCATCAAACACCTCTCCTTCCACTCATACCTCAGGAAAATAACAGGAGGAGTAGACAAGTGAGTTTGATTTATAATCAGGGCTTGAAACTAACACTTGCCCTATTGCTTGGGTCAAATAAAAATTGATGCTGGGCATTATTTCTTAAAGGGTACCATCACCCAAAAATAATATACTTATAAATGAAAGGTAACATCTTTAGTAAACAAGTTCACGAAAATATGTTTCCAGAAAGAAAAAAAAAAAATTGGAAAACGCATCACCATTCTGAAGCATGCGTTCATGGGTCTGCATGTACGAAGACTACTTTGTCCAGGATTCTATTGTCTCCAAACGTACGCGTGAATAGCATTGGCGCACTCGCAAATGTTTGGCCCGTACGGAACCAGGAAATAATAGTGGTTCCGTAAGTGGTGGTAATTAATTGCATTGTTTATGAATTACACAACCTTTTGCAAAATGTTGGGTATCTATTTGATATCACAAAACGGTACCAAAACATATAATTATGTGTTGTTCTTTGCCTGGCGGTCCCCTTTAATTGATCTACTTTGGTTGCCCGATCAGGCAACTAACATTTCTATTCAGCTATGAGAGAAAAATGTGCTTCCTTGTGAAATCTCATCAAAAATATAGAAACAAGCAAGAAATTTGCCAAGCAAATCCAGTTAAGAAGCATGCTTAAACTTTCTTTTATTTCACATTAGTTTTGGGGGGCAAGTAAATTATCTGTTCAGGCAATTAAAATCTAAAACTTCTTGAATTTACTTCCTCGAACCGTCTAGTTAAAAATAAAGTTATTATGGTGTCTTGTTTTACTATTGATGTTTGAATGTATGTTTTTATCTCGTGAACAGGGGCAAATTTGCATTTCTTGAGAACATCAGCTGTAAGATCAAACCAGGCTGTACGGAGCATGCCCCCTGGCCCAACGGTATCTGTACTAAATGTCAACCAAGTGCCATTACACTAGATAGACAAGTAAGTAGAAGAAAGTTGTAACATGATTTGATTAAATTATATGTTTGATATGTGATAAGAGAGGATATGATAAATTGTGTTGAGATATTAGCTGTAACATCAAACCAGGCTGTACTTAGCACGCCCCCTGGCCCAACGGTATCTGTACTAAATGTCAACCAAGTGCTATTAATTACACTAGATAGACAAGTAAGTATGGGGGAAAGTTATTACATGATTGTATATGTTTATGTTTATGTTTATAATTTTATATGTACTGTGATATTATAAATTGTGATGAGTTATTTAGCTTTAAGATCAAACCAGGCTGCACTGAGCATGCCCCCTGGCCTAATGGTATCTGTACTAAATGCCATGATACTAGATGGTCAACATATGGGTGAACATATCCTATTTTTTTTCCCCCACAGAACTACAGACATGTAGACAACATCATGTTTGAGAATGCGCTCATGTTCGACAGGTTTCTAGACTTCTGGAGGAAATCAGGGAACCAGCGATTAGGCTTCCTCTATGGCAAGTACGAGCATCACAAAGACGTGCCGCTCGGCATCCGAGCAACAGTATCGGCCATCTACGAACCTCGACAGGTAAAAGCAATCAAATAATTATTATAATGATGATGATGATGATGATGATGATGATAATGATGGTGATGGTGATGCTGCTGATGATGATGCTGACAATGATGAGAATGATGATGATGATGGATTGGTATTATGATGACGATGATGATGATAATCTGACAAAGAACAAGTTTGTCCTAGACAATAGACTAGTCTTTTTCTGCAGACCCATGATCACATAAGTTAGGTATGGTGATGAGTTTTCAAATCATAGAATTTGTCTGGAAACCTATTTTTCTTAACTTGTTAGTGGAATGCACTGCTAAAACTATTGCCTTTCATTTATAAGAGTATTATTTTTGTTGTTGATTCCATACTGAGCTTTGTTTTCTTGTATAAATCCATGTTTGTTTTTATTGTTCTTTTATCACTACAGAACAGTACATCACACAGTCTAGAACTATTAGAGGACCCCTTCGCTGAAACAGTAGATTTCGTAGCATCAAAATTAGGACTATGCAAAGTAAGTATATGTAGTATTGGAATATTCCTTGTGTCATTGTGTATGTACTATGTAAATGCTAGAAATGTATTTGTTTCACTTTTGTTCTGATTGGGCAAGAAGAATCACACATTTTTACTTTTGATGGCCTGAAACCAGAAATTTAAATGGCCCCAGAACAAAGAAAATATTATAAATTCTGTGGAATTGGTTGCCTAGTTGGGAAAGGTAACATTTGGAATAACAGAAAAATTTGTGGCATAAAGTATATGTGGGTCAATGTTTAGTGTATATTTTGGGGCATGTTTGTGTGCATGACTGGTGTATATAGCCGATTTGGGGTTGCACCATTTAAGAAGGGAGGTTTGGAGAGTCCTGAGAATGACTACCGTAAAACTCCGTGTATAAGACGCACTTTTTTTTTAGAATTTTTTTTTGGGACACCCGGTAGTCATGTTTAATGCATATTAAACTGGTCTAGGGCATGACAAGAGCTTGATATAAGGGGGAACATTTATCAAAATATACCTTTTTCCTACATAAATTATAGTGGTTAGCAAAACAAAATGCAAGTTTTTAAGCAGTAACACTGCTACTAATTGAATATTCAGATATTCATGAGTAGCAGCACTCATTTAATATTCAATTTTCTAAACAGTGGTTATACATTTTTCTCAACAAAAAAGTTATTAATGAATTTAGTATTTTGCATATTTAATGAGCATTGCTACCTCATGAATATATGAATATTCATGAAAAAAAATATTCTCAAAAAAAAAAAAAAAAAAAAAAAAAATTTTTTTTTTTTTTTTTTTTTTTTTTAATAGAAAGTTGGGGGTGCGTTTTATACACGAGTGCGTCTTATACACGGAGTTTTACGGTATTGGTATTCTTTCTTGGGTAGTCCTAAAGGGGACTGTGGAAGTCCTGGAAAGGACTGTTATTCTTTCTTGAGCTTGTAGTTTCTTAAAAGAACTACAATGAGTGCCGGAATAGGTTATCAGAGATGCCAACCGTTCCGTTTTTGCCGTATTTGTTATGTTTTTTCACGCAAAATACGGCAGTACGTTTTCCCCTAATAAAATACGTTTTCTTGGAAAAAGAAAAAAAAAAAAAACGATTTTTTTTTTTTTTTTTTTTTTTTTTTTTTTTTCTCTTTATAGAAACGATCGGAAATCGGCAACAAAATTTACGTTGAACCCTGATAAACTATTACTCCAGATACATATTTTAAATATATCACAAATAAACCGAACAAACTCATACAAACGCTGGTGTGATCGACCGAACCAACTTTTATATTAACGCGCGCGTAAAGAGTATTTTTGCTGCGCGAAAATTGGCTTCGCGAAAAAAAAATGTTTTTTTGCCTCTAAAGGTTGGCAGCTCTGAAAATACTTTTTTTTGGTTCAAAATACTGTTTTTTACCTCTCAGAATACTTTTTTTGGTTTGTGAAGGTTGGCATCTCTGGGTTATAGTAAGGAAAGGAAAGGATTGGTAGTAGGAGGGGCTCGACATTTAGAACAGGTTGACTGTTACATTTCAATAGATTTCACGCCTTTTGTTGGATCAACAAAATCTTCAAAGATTCATCTACTGAAGTAGTGTTTGAGCATTAATGTGTATTATTACAATGCGAGCCTTTGCTACACTTTAAAATCAGTTATCCCTTGAGGAAACTCTCTTTATGGTCTCAATATTCAAACGCAAAGCCCGACAAATATCTACAATCAATAAAAAGGAAAACAGTAACAAGGCAAACGCCTCCAGCTTTGCGACACCATTCGGAGTGCTAGGAATATGAGGCGATCAGAATCCTGAAGCAAGGTAAATTTGGAAGAACTCTATCCATAAAACTTGATTTTTAGGGAGATTGTACCATATTTAACCACTGTTAACCCTTCCAACGTCAACAGTGACAAATAAAATTGTACTCTAGCCATTATTACATCGTTATAATCAGGGGTGTGAGACCTCCGATTTAAATCGGAATTCCGACTTTTTGCCTCAAACAGCAATCTTCATTTTCCGCTTTAAAAAAAAAAAAAAAAACAATTTCTGATCCGATTTCCAATCCGATTTCCGATCCGATCCCATCATGAATCAAGAATTTGCCAATCTGATTTTTTGATCCGATCATCAAGGTCGGTTACAGCACTAAGCTAAGTCACCATCTGGATACCCTCTACCATGGAATTTATGGGCAATTGAATTTGAAGATTTGATTTCACAAAAACTTTTTCAGCTCTTCATAACTGAAAAGAACTTGATTTCACTACAAACTGTGATAGTTGTCTGGTGTTATTTCGACCTGTCACTAGCAAATACCAGGTTTCAGGCAGCAGATTATATTGAAAAGCACACTGGTTGTCCTAGATGTCAAGTTTCAAGCCTCGGGTATCAAGGTATGAAACAATTCTGTAAAAAAAAAAAAAAAAAATCCAAAAACCAACCATTTTAAATTGAAAGAAATGGTTTCCAAAATAAGCCTAGATTGCACCAGAGAGCATCTAGAACCCCAGAGCTTCCAGGGCCCTAGGCGGGCCCTGAACCCCGGCCTAAGGGACTTCACGCTCGTAGTGTGCGCTTCGCGCACATTTTTCATTTCAGATTTTTTCAGATTTTTTTTCAATCTTGCTCTCACACCCCTGTATAATATAAGTCTTGAGAAGACAAAATATGTGCAACAAATGTCCAACGCCATTTTCAGGGCAAATTCTCAAATCGGCACAAATTGGGTTTTTGTATTTTCGTATACAATCAGATATAATTTGAGATCACTGAAAGGAAATATGTCATACAGAGAGCATCTGAAAGCACAACTCTTCCTCTGTAATATGGTACCAAACAACCTAAAAAATGTTCATATTATCATATTTTAATAATTGTTTTCCTGACTGTACCATTCTTTTTGAGATATATAGCATTCGCAAGGGGGCTCTTTCTGGTATTCAAGTTCTTTTGGGGTAATTAGGGGGGCTTTCCAAATTTTCTCTTAAGCCCATCTCCCCCCCCCCCCCCCCTCCCGCCCATGTATACAGTAGAAGTAGGTCAGAGTGTCAATTTAGGTGATCTTTGGGGTATTTAGGTGGTTTTTTTTTTAGTATTAAGGGGGGGGGGGGGTTTATGGGGAATTTTTTAGGCAAACTGTCCCTACTCCTCCATGCATGTATGAGGTAGAAGTAGGTCAGAGGACAGAGTGTCAATAAACCTGTCTGTAGTGAAGGCCACAGGAATCCGGAAATCTCTCTGTGGTTCTCTTTGCATTCACCAATGACTGATACTGATATACTTCACTTCCCTTGACCCAGTGGCGTAGCTATGGAAGGAGGAGGGGGGGGGGGGGGGCACGTGCCCCTTAAATAATTTGGGGGGATGTGACAAGGGTGGCACATAACAATATGACAAAAACAAAACAAAACATATTTATACATACAGTGTGCCCCCCAATTATTTCTGTGCCCTCAAAAAAAAATCAGTCCGACTACGCCACTGCCTTGACCATCTGTTTTCCTTGTTTTTATGATTGACCTCTCATTTCCCTGTCCTGTTTAAGGTTATTTAAAGATAATCTCAGGGACCGGAAATGAGACTTTTCCAGAAAAGTGTTTACAGAGTGTTTTTTTCTAATGTGCATTAGTTTGAATAGAACTTTCTTACACATTCTTAATCATTTTATTGCAACAATGAAAAAAAAAACACTTTGTGAGAGACTGTAATTGTCATGATTTAATTCTCTAAAATTATTCAGAGTACATCGATGGAGTGAATGCCTAAATGGAACTTGAACATCAAGTCCAGGGACTAAATTACCTTGTCAATCACTCCCACTCACAAGTGCTTTATTTTCCTTCTCATGACATGTTTTGATAGTTACTTAATGTTTCCTGTCAAATTAAACGTCTTTGCACATGTCAACAAAGTGTCTAGATCCCTTTTTATACAAAAACAAATGCACACATACATAGTCAGGACTAAAAATTAGCACTGGTCGTGAACATTGAGTGCATGAAATATTACATCACTTTCATTTAAAAGGTTGGATGAGAGAGTTGTATTTCACTTTTACTATCTTTGCTTCCAGAATGGTTTGCCAAAATTAGTTATAGCTAGACATGAGAAAGACAAAAAGTTGATGCAAAAGAAAATCAAAGGATGACATGCTTTGGGGAGCAGAACACTTTTATTACTTTCCATCCATATCGTAATTTGTTTCCTCTCATAGTTCATGATTTCTGTAGTAGGAGTGCACAACCTGATATTCATATATTTATCACTTATTTATTTTATCAGATGAAATTGCTTATAGCTCAAATATCCAAATTTCCCAGGTTCATGTATCTATGAAAAGGGGGCCACCACAGCATATAACTTTCAGATTTAACTGTGTATCAATTGATGATTGATCCTATGAGTCTATGATTAATTTATTGATCTTATGTTCAAATGATGGGCCTTATTAAAGGGACTTAGTAACATTGTCCAAATCCTCAAAATAAAATTTAAATTCTAGCGGTTCCATCATACCTTGTATTCGTATTAACAATAAAATCATGGGACCGGTTTCGGTTTTTCAAATTTCCCTTTCGTTACAAAGACATGTACGATTGAAGTATTCAGATAAGAAAAACTCCCCCAGAGTTTTTCTTACCGTGTACAAAGTGAGTGCAGTGAGTTAGTGAATATCACTTTGCATTTTCGCTCATTACTTGGCCATGCAATGTCCATTTGACTTGAAATTTTCACACAATACCCTGTGGACAGGGATAACAGAGATAACAACAATATACATTGCATCAACCCTTCATCACTTTTTGCACATGTCAACAAAGTTACTAGATCCCTTTAATTGATTGTATGATCAATCTATCATCAGTGTTACAGTCGCCCAGGTTGACGCCAAGAATGGACTAATTATTTATTTATTTATTTTTCCAGAAGAATCATGTTTTATGTTGATCAAGGTGATTTAATTTGCACATACCCTGGTACAAGTTTATAAAATTGAACAATGAACTGAAATACATTGCATAACATGATTGTATAATATATATATTTTTTTGTTTGTGATTATGTAACAAGGTAATTTTGATTACATAACTTTGATTTGACCCTTCTCAGGTTGGCTGGATCGTCACAGATCTACTCGCTGATTGTCTCACAAAAGGCACAGTTAAACACGTCAGGAACATGGTAAATATCCAGGAACCCCTTTTTTCTGAAAATGCTATTTTTTCCTCGGTGAAAATTAAGATGATCATAGGTTCTTTTCACTTTTAGCCATATGACATAACATATGTGCAGTAACCAAAGTCTTGCAATTCTTTTAAATTGCCTGATAATTATGTCTTTTCACATACATGAAATAACAATTTAACAAAAAAAGAAGACACTTCCAATACAGATGAATCTGTCCAAGGAATCCAGTAGCTCTTATTCTATAATAAGCGCTTAGAGGCTGTTCTGCATTAGACGCTATATAAATACGATCTATTATTATTATCATTATTATGATAAAATTTGTTTGATTTTTACTAAATATCTGAGAATTCGCCCTAAAGTGCAATCCCTCGACAAAAATATATAACTCCTAGAGTTTTTCAAGGTACATGTAGGCAATCTAAATTCTGATAATTGTTCAAAGGCAGATGTCCATTTCATGGTTTGTTTCAATTGTCTACGTAATGCATTATTTATAACAGGATCATGGTAAAGTGGATGCCCTTTCTCAGCTGACAAGATGCCCATTTGTTGTTGTTTCTATGCAAGATGTCCATCCCCCAAATAACCTGATTATTAACTTGTATGTGCTTCTTTGTCTTATCTTGCTGAATCATAGAATGCTCATTTCATGACGGCAGAAGAATGCATCATGGCAGGAAAGTTCCAGAACCAACATCCCAGCCCCTGCAAGCTGGCGCAAGAGGGGCACTTTATACTTGATATCACTGGCAAAATTGTTGTGTTGCTTCTTACAAAATGCTGAACCCCAAAATAGCCCGATTATTAACTTGTTTTTGTTTCTTTGTTTTCTTTTCCTTATTGATAGGATGCCCATTTCATGACGGCAGAAGAATGCATCATGGCAGGAAAGTTCCAGAACCAACATCCCAGCCCCTGCAAGCTGGCGCAAGAGGGGCACTTTGGATCAAAGTTTGTCACATGCATAGTCACAGGTGAGAGATAATAATGATGCTTTTTTAAAAATGTATTTGCCAGTGTAATCACCACCCTTGTGTATTAACCGCCCCCCCCCCCCCCCCCCCCTCCCCCTTACTTTGGGTTGTCAGTGAAAAAAAAGAAGTGGTAGTTTATTCCATGATTTCGAGTTCTAGTCAAAATGTGCCAAGGATAAACAAAAACATCCTTCTCTATGAGAGATTTTGCCTAAGATGAAATGTACTTAAGTGTACTAGATTGACGTTATAATACAAAAAACTTTATCATTTCAGTGATCCTTCGCACATATCCGTAAGTTCATTTCCTTTCTTTGGGTTTGTGTCAGGCTTATAATGCTTCTGACTAGCACGAGCATTGGAATGGGTTTCTGGGATGAACAACCATCACAGGAGCTTTCTAGCTTTGTAGATCAGTTGGTAAAACACTGATCTAGCAATCGGTTGGTTTCAGTCTCGGGGTTTGAATCCTGGGGAAGCCAATTATCTTTGCTAATTTTCATTTATGCATACATGTATTTACTTTCATTTTGACATCTTAATTTCCTCAGGGGATAACACCAACCAGATTCATACAGAGGCGTACCAGGTTTCCAACCAGTGTATGGCGCTAGTCAGGGACGATTGCCTAGTCCCAACGATAGACGCCCCGGAACTGGGCTACATCATAGAATCAACAAACGAGCAATACGTTCCAGATGTCTTCTACTCCGTAAGCAAAACATTTCTCTGAAACTTGTACCTTTTTAAAAGTGTATACCTTTTGATATGAAAAAAAGTGGTTGAAATTCATAATCTTTTTTCCAGTGTTCGAAATGTGTGAATTTTAAACAAACTGTGTTAACATACCATAATGCTGATGTTCCTTTGAGTTATACAGTCAAACCTGTCTTAGCGGCCACCTGTCTATAGCAGCCACTCAAAGTGATCCCTTGCAGAGAAAAACAGTGTAATTGAACCTGTCTATAGAGGTCACCTGTCTACAGTGGCCACATTTCTTGTCTCCCTTGGGTGGCCACTATAGACAGGTTTGACTGTATAATTTGCTGTATCAATAATAAGCTTTAAAACGTCAATAATTTTGTTCATGTCTTTTACTCTTTCGACAGGAAACTGACAGTTATGGCAATACATCAAAGACTTTGGCCAGACCGCTGCCAGTAGAGTTTCTTCTTGTCGATGTGAGTCTTCATGTCTTTTACATCGATATCTTTATATGGAGTCTTATATTTGAAGAACTTGATTTGTCAGGGCAGTTATTCCATGTTATAAACTTTGGAGATTATTTGTCCATTTTTGTACACAATGGGACTATGAAAATGAAGTGCTCCATATTTTGTTTTTGATTGCAAAGGTTGTCTTAAAACTTGGATTTATAGCTAGCTATGTAGCTTATTGTCAAAGCTCTAGAGATAACTCAATTTCTACAAAAATTGGATTTATTAGCTGGTTCTTACAGTGATACCCGTCTATCCAATCGGGAATGAGATGGCGTCGGGTGTAGCTTTAATAATCATCGCAATTAATACAGCAGTTCAGTTCATTTGCCGCTTTGAATTAGATTTATTATTGCCCCATATTACTGAGAATATGTAATTCAATTGTTAGTCATGATGTTGTTTCCAGTGGATGCCACGTACACGTTCAACAGCTAGCCAGAAATTTAATTTTAAAAATGTGACAGGAATCGGGTGTAGTTTTAAAGGGGACCACCAGGCAAAGAACAACACATAATTATATGTTTTGGTACCGTTTTGTGATATCAAATAGATACCCAACATTTTGCAAAGGGTTGTGTAATTCATAAACAAAGCAATTAATTTCCATCACTTACGGAACCACTACTATTTCCTGGTTCCGTACTGGCCAAACATTTGCGAGTGCGCCAATGCTATTCACGCGTACGTTTGGAGACAAAAGAATCCCGGGCGAATCGTTCGCTCTGGACAAAGTAGTCTCGTACATGCAGACCCATGAACGCATGCTTTAGAATGGTGATGCGTTTTCCAATTTTTTTTTCTTTTTTCTGGAAACATATTTTTGTGAACTTGTTGATGGAATGGAATACTAAAGATATTACCTTTCATTAATAAGAATATTATTTTTGGGTGGTGGTACCCTTTAATAATTAAAAAAGCAGATTGGTTCCTTTGCTGTGTTGAAATAGAATATCTGTTGCTCCAGCTCACTGCGTATAGAATTTATTTGTTAATTGTGATATTTTGTTTCCAGTTGCCGACGGGTTTCCCGAAGGATGCCACGTACTCGTTCAACAGCCAGCCGGGGCTCAAGCCTTTCCCCATAGAGAATCGGTCGGGCGTCGGGGAGATGCAGAACGTCGATGCGTTGACGCAGTACATGCAGCAGTTTGCAGACACACAACTCATGGACGCCATGTTGGATTTCCATCTGCTGATTTATCTTGCCACCATGGACGTACTACCGCTCAGGGTAAATGATTGTAGTGGTAGTGGTTGGCGTGGTGGGGTTAGTGGTGGTAGGGGTGATGGCTTGGTTTGGGTGACATGTTCATTGCTATGGTAGTGGTGTGGTGATTGTTCGTTGATTTATGTAGTTGTGGTAGTAAAAATGTATTTGCTGACTGAAGTAATGGCGGTTGTGGTGGCGGTGATGTTTGCGCACACACAACTCATGGACTTCCATCTGTTGATTTATCTTGCCACCATGGACCTACTACCGCTCAGGGTAATTGATTGTGGTGGTTGTGGTGTTTTTGGCGGTCTAAGTGACGGTGTGTTGATGGTTTGGATTGGATGACAGTGGTCAAGGCTATATGGTACTGGCGTGGTGATGGCGGTGATAGTTTTGTTGATGTATGCAATTGTGATTGGTGATATTTGTAAAAAATAGATTTGGTGACCGAAGTAAATAGTTGTGGTTGTGGTGGCAGTGGCGTCAGTGGTTGTGGTGGCGGTGGTGGTGTCTGTGGTTGTGGTGGCGGTGGTTGTGGTGGTGGTGGTGTCCGTGGCGGTGGTGGTGATGATGTTTGCACACACGACTCATTGACGCGATGTTGGATTTTCATTGCTGATTTATCCTGCCACCATGGACGTACTGGCGCTCGGGTTAAATGATTGTGGTAGTGGCCATGGTAGCAAAGTTGGTGGTGATGGTTATGGTGATTTAAGTGATGGAGGGGTAGTGATAGGGATAGTTTGAATTGGGTGTCATGTGGTGGCGCTGGTTTTGTTAATCTATGTGATTGTGGTGGTGATGTATTTGTCACTGAAGCGGTGTTGGTTTTGATGGTGGTGTTTGTGGTTTTGATGGTGGTATTTGTGGTTTTGATGGTGGTATCTATAATGTTGATGGTGGTGGGTGTGGTTGTGCAGTAACAAGTTGTTGATGTTTGTCTTGATGGATACTTTTAGTTTGAAGACGATCTTTCATAGACCCCCCCTCATACATATAATTGTAAAGTCGCTTGTGTGATTAGCCGTCGAGTAAAGTTATGAGAGTCATATACAGCCTAGCTTTCAATCCTAGCAGGATCTTCGTCAGGGCAAATGACAGTAACTACATAAAGACAACAGAATATATACCAACATGAAACATATACACATGTAATGAGTAAATTAATGTTCTGACTGCTACTTGGTTGACAACATTGCCTTCTCGTGTTGATATACTATTGGACTTCTAAAATCTATATCTACTTTCCAATTAAAGGAACTACAGCGTCTAGATGGCCTAATTTTTGGCTCTCTATATGTAATTTTTCCCGAAGAAAAAGAATTTGGCAGTCATTTCTCATGAAATCAATCAATTTTGGGGTAATTAGTAAACATATAATTGTCCTGGGAACGCCCCTTTTAAATCGCCAAAATGTGACGTCATCTAAAGAACGGACTAATGAACTAAATTCTGTAGATGACGCGTCATGACGTAAGCCAATGAATTGTCAATCACAATGTCGATTACGCTGCCGATTCCGGACCCTAAATGTGGGTGGGGCGTAAACTGGCTGCTATTTAGTGAGATTTGGCATCAGAAAACTAGTCTTAAATCACTACTGTGTTTATTTTCATGGATTTTTTTTCGGCAGACATATCTTTCAAGTCATCAACTATGGAATAAGTGTCAAAGTACGTTGTATTCTGTAGGTCCTTTAAATACAGTCAACCCTGCCTATAAAGGAAAGCTGGGCTTTATGGGTAGGTTCATTTACAAACAAGAATATTGGCCTGAATAAGCAGGTGGTTGCTAGAGCAGGTTTGGTGTGGCAAGATTGGTGGAGCGCGTGCCTTTCAATCGTGAGGTCCCGAGTTCGAACCCAGAGTATGCCCATCGCGTTTTTCCTTCAGCAAGAAAATTTATCCACATTTGCTGCTCTCCCCCCAGGTGTATAAATGGGTACCCGGAAGGATGGAACGTAGTTCCTTAGCATTGTGTGCGCCCACAAGGTTGCCCTTTGCTGGAATGCTCCCCAGGGAGTGGAAAATGTGCACTTTGTGTGCTTGATTGATTGCAGAATGTATCCGATGACCGGGGTAATAATATAATGGTAAAGCGCTTAGAGATGATTATCAATCGTGATAGGCGCTATATAAATCCAGGATATTATTATTATTATTATTTGTTGTTGTTATTCCTTGACCCATAGGATCACATGGGGCCACTCCTAGAGGCAGTGCGGTCAAAAGACAAGGACCTGGTAGATGCATGGTCAAAATGTGAGCAGTGGGCAACCCTTGAGCACTTCATGGCAGCACATGGTAAGTCAATGCATTTGAAAGTTATCTTTCTTTTCATTTATTTTCATAAAGCCTTGATATGTGAACGATCTTCTCAATGCCCATGAGCCGCTTGGAAGGAATGCTCCCCAGGGAGTGAAGATGGTGCATACAATGTGTGCTGGTTTGCATTGTATCCTATGGCCCCCCCCCCCCCCCCCCCCCCCCCCAGTGGACTCAAGTGATCAAAATAACCCAGTGGGATTAGGGTTAAGGGTTAGAGATGATTATCAATCATATTAGGCACTATCTAAATTGAGTATATTATTATTATTATTATAAACAATCAAACTATATGAAGTGACCGCCTAAGAGAAACAAGAAAAGTGGCCGCAAGAGGCAGGTTGGTTGCTATAGACAGGTGGCCATGAAATTTGACTGTACTTCACTCCACAGTTTGATATCACAATTGATATTATCTAATTCATGAGAAAAATTTATTGTTGTTTGATCTTACCGTTTCTTCATTGTAGGAATATACAAAATAATGTACATATAAAAATAATTGTGATGGTCTCTCTTATCTGTATGTAAGAATATAATGGGGGTTAAAAAGAAGGATTTATCAGTGGCGTAGCAATAAGGGTGGGTAGCAAACATGTCCCTCCCTCCCAATAATTTGATAAAAGCAGTAAAAAAACAAACATTTAAGGCTACAAATTATTATTTAAAAAGCAGACATGCATAGATTGGATTTTCTTGCTCCAAAGCAGTCGGAACATGCTCTGCCACTACCCTCAAAATTGTCAATGAGATGTGTATGCTTAGATGTATAAGGATCAAAAGTTGATTTCTATTTTGTCTTTAACCTTTATCAATGGGTAGAGTGCCCTTTCTGTGACTTTTAATGTTACCATTTAAATGCATATTTTCTTGTTGTGGTTATTCTGTTGTTAAGGTCCCTCTCCTATCGATCCACACTCATAGTTAGATTGGGCAAAATTGTATATCTTCCAACGGAAACTAATCTGCGTTTACATGTTCATGCTTTGAGTTTATGTTGTGTTTTATTCCTTCTCATTGCAGCAGGTCCCTCCCCCAGGGAAGGAGGAGCATCGGCCGGTACGAGTGGAACGGCCAGCGACGGAGCCACATCAACCTCCTTCTCAGCAGGAACGTGGTCCTGTTCCCAGTGCACGTACATCAACCAGAACTCGTCTTCTACTTGTGAGATATGTGACGGGCCCAGGGGCTAGTCCAAGTCTTAAGTGTTGCAAAAAATATATATAGTCCTATCCATTCAACCGAGCAATGATTTTTGGAAACACTAATGTACCTTGCAAATTTAACAACTATTGTAACATGTATAACAGGGCCTAGTATGGAGCTTATGCGTGTGAGATATTTTGAGGGCCAATGGGCTAGCCCAAGTCCTAATTGTTGCACACAAATATCTAGTTCTATCCATTCATCTGATTAATGTTTCTTCAAACACTATTGTACCTTGCAAGTATATATAAATATGAATATGGATTGGAGCTTATGCGCCTGAGATATGTGAAAGCCCCATGGGCTAGTCCAAGTACTAATTGTTTCAAAATAGTCTAGTCCTACCCATTCAACTAAGCTCTGTTTCTTCGAACACTAATAGTACCTTTGCAATTTGAGTTGCTTAATTACAAGCTCTATAATCTAAAATAGACTTAAAATTGTGGTTGTATGAATATAGCAGAAAGAATTACAATCGATTGTTAAGTATCAATTTATTGTAAGTCAGTGCATGTGACTACATTCGCAAATATGATTGGTATGCATACTTTCTGACTTGCTATTACTGTAAACGTGGTAATGTTCGCGGTGCATTAATTTTCGCGGATTTCGCACTGAAGTCGGCATCCGCGAACATTAAAACCCACGAATATAAATGCGCGATTTGCAATGCCTGTGAACACTTGCTCAGCCGCAAAATTAAAAACCAGTGAATGTGCTTTTGTGTCGCTCAGCGCGGAATATTAATCGCGCGAAAATAACAACGTTTACAGTAATTAACAACTTAACAATCAATCCCAACTCTTTCTGCAATGGGTCAACCAAAACTTGTCAGCTGCTTGTGTGGTACTGAAGTGCCTAGGCCGTAGGGAAGAGGACATTCTTCTTTGGTTGATTGTTTATTCAGCTTTCATTGCACCTATATCTTTCAAAGCCTTGTTTCATACAACTAATCAATAAGTTTTAAGTAAGTAACATAGGTGAACAATATTTGACATATATACACAAAGCTAAGTAGGAGTTGGGGGGGGGGGGGGGAATGCCAACAAAATAAAAACTGTTCACGGGGCTCTCCTTTTAACTTTTCTTTCAGGTAGCCGAAATGATACATCAAGTAGACTCCCATCATACGCTTGTGCGTTGTAGATCCTTATTTGTTGGTAGCCATACAAGAGTTTTTAGTCGCCAAAGGAATTTGTGGTGGCCATTGGCACCCTGACTACCAATAGGGGCAAGCCCTATTTTTACGGCTTTGATGGAGTCCCATGCAGACTTTGACCCTTGCAAGACTAAGACGTGCATTTTCCATAGATTCCAATCTTAAGTTTTTTTCGGGAACAGTCCTGAACACCCGAACATATTGAAGTAATGAAGAGACAATATGTGACCGGCTATAGCAAAACCCGGCACTTGTCGGTAATTCATGTTTTTGAAGAAATGGGCATTTTAAGTTCACACAATGTGTGTAAAAGACCTATGATTGTCAAATTGAAACAATCATATCTTCGCCAATTATTAACCAATTAGTTAGAACAAAGGATCACATGAAAGCTTGTGATGAGGCTTTTGTAATGGTATGAGAATCTACATTTTGAATTTTACAGACAAGTGCCGGGTTTAGCTATAGGCGGTCACATATGGTTTAAATTATATTATATTGTATTTTTTTGTATTGTTTACTAGTGTGCAATGGGCCTTGATAAATTAAGTTGTAATGAATTCATGTTTATTTGGTATTAAGATACCACACATGATTTAGTAATTCAATGAGTTATACAAGTCTTTTTTATATTGTTGTTGTGATATTTAATATTGGTAAGTGAATGTAATCAAATTGACCTGCCTCAACCCCCCCCCCCCCCCCCCCCCCAACAAGAACAACAGTTTATAAAGAACATTAAAGCAAGATGAGTTTGATATTTTTCACCAGGTAAACAAAATCACATAATTATCCAGGTTAAAAATACATTTTTATTCATATTCCTGTAAAATATAGAAATTAACATTGCTACTCATATGGTTCATTTGGCAGTCAAAGCCATGATTATCATTTTTGTTTGGTAATTATTTTATGTGTTGTGAATTGTTCCCCCCTCTTCAGAATAGCATTATATGTTTGTTTGTTTGTTTGTTTTTGTGTGATTGTTATAGTAGACTGGAAGTACACTGTTTTCTTTCTTTTCTTTTTACCAGTTCCATATACACTTCTAAAATGTAATAAATATAATTGTTAGATTTATTTTCTCTTCCTAAATTTTGTTCTATAATAAGTAGGAAATGATTGATTGATTGTCTATGAAATGTCCTTATGATCATATTTGCCTGAAAGACTACAAAATAATGCAGGTGTCATTTGTATGGCGTCACCCTTTTATGAACCATGACGCACACTCCGTCAGAAAAAGTGACTCGCCATCAGGAAACATTGACGCATATTTGAGTCAAAATTTTGACGCACCATTTCATGAAAATGACGGTCATATTGGTCCTATTGACGACCCTTGTGACGCACCCATGGTAAAGTGACTGACTATGACGCACACATGGGTCAGTGTTGTGACTGACCTTTTGCTTCCATGACGGTACTGTGCGTCATCAATATGGGAGTACATGACGCATCCATGATGCACCTTTCCCGGGGGTCAAGAGGTGCTTCATACAAATGACACCTGCATAAGGAACTTGAATGTGACTAATGTCACATCATTCTTCTCATATCATTCTCCCAGGTTATGTTTGATGCGCTTTAAAACTTTCATGAAATGGAATACAGAGGGGGTATAAATACAGCAAAAGTTAGAACTTATTGTTGCTTTAAATTTGAAGGCTCATTTTCAGGATAGTTGACTTTGAGCTAACAATGGAAATTTTGTGTGATTAGTCTGTTTTAACTAATGAATTTCACTTACTGTACCAGTTATTTATAAGATTGTCTAGCTGCAATTAATATAGTACAGTCAAACCTTTCTATAGCAGCCAACCTGCCTATCGTGGCCATC
>JBAMJV010006198.1:0-20000 GCA_037951105.1 Echinarachnius parma
GAATAGCGCACAACTTCTCAATTTTGTACACTGCGCAATTTGTTTAAACCAAACTTTGAAATCTATCTTTAACATTACTCACACTCAACACATTTTTTGAGCTACTTAGTATTGATCTTCTGTGCTGCTATTGAACATAAATCATCATGGAAAGTATTGAGTTATTCACGATCAAAATTAGCAAGTAACACCTAGAATCAAGTTGCTTTTCATTAGTCTAATTTTTGTTTAAAACCTGGTATGATATTTGATAATGTGTGCTTGTTTTATAAACTAAGTGTGCATGTTTCTGCTATAGACACACAATATACCTGAGATTATAGGAACACAATATAATCTCCATGGCATCGTGCCTAGAATTATTGTAACTTAACTTTACTTCAGTATAAATTACACCAAGACAAAGCTAGCAGATCAATAGCGAATACCGTAAGGTAGATGCACACACTAACAAAGCTCAATATATCCCTTCCCCCCCCCCCCCCCCCAGAATATTCTCAGAAGATTTACACAACTTTTGTATACATGTTGAATAAATTTGGTGATGCGTTATAGCAAGATAGAGACCCAATTGCCTGCTTTAACAATCTGTAAATCAATTTGGAAGCTAGGATGTTTACATGCAAAAGCCGTTAAATCCTTCTCTTCTATCTTGGGGGGGGGGGGGGGGGGGGCGGTTATAATTTACTTTAAAATTTACATAACCCTAAAGTCCCTATACAGCACTAGAATGAGCATGATGATATGTTTTTTTCCATATCAACCCGCCTTACAACAACAATTCTTCGTTTGCTAAAATCCAACTGTTCTCAAATTCACATACCTTAGAAGTTGTATTTAGTGTCATGCTGAGATGAACCGTTCGTAAATCCTCTTTTGGGGTGTGGCGTGTCCCCGAAACCCCACGATCGGCGGATTATGTATTACGTAATAGTTTAGCAACATCGCAAACTTTTTTAGTGCATTATATTTGCGTACATGTATTGTAACACCGTACCGCACTGCATATGAGCGAGGTGGTGTCAGAAAAATAGAAGCAGAGCTTCCAGCCAGAGGATATTCAAAATATGGGCTAGTAATTTACCACCCCACGGTGAGATCCTTCGTCTGAGTGAAATATTCGACATGGGACCTGCACAGATGTCGGGAAAATGTGTGAGAGTGATGGGAAAGTAAGTTTTTACGGTTTAAATGTTGACTTATTTTTGGTTTAATTTAGCAGAATGTTACAACCATTTCCGCCGATGGTGGCCGCCTAGCGAACAGTGCCAGTGGCGACCTGGCGAGATTTGATTCCGCGGTAGTATATTTTCCCAGTCCCACCTGCACAAAATCATGTCAGTATCATGTTATTTTATGTTGATTTGCTCTAACATTCGCCATGGCATTGCACTGGCTACGTTAAACACGTACATCACTCCTTTCACCATTGACCTGCATTTCTTGTTGATCTGGTGCCATTTTGTATCTTTCTTCTTTTTTTTTTTTTTTGGGGGGGGGGGGGTGGGTGTATTTCCCCTCGCTTGCCTGCCTCTGGAAGTTTGGTTATGTTTTGCTACCTTAAAAGTGTAACAAGAGTGTACAGTTTATGAGTTACGTGAATTTTAATTTGTTTTATTTCCTGTCTCGAAGTTTAATTTTAGTTGAAGAAGAGAATTTGCATCAGACTTGTAGCTATTTGTTTTGTGTGCAAGAAAGCCAAAATTTAAGACAATGTATGATGCAGTAGGCAAAAGTCAAAAGCTGAAATATTGTACTTTTGAGATCGTACATGTAAAAACAATTCAATCATTTAAAATGTTTTTTATTTGCATATATATTGGTTCTCCTTTCTGTTTCTTTCTCCTCTCGTAGGCTCACAAAATATGATGCCGTTTCACAGCTCGCCATCATCACCGCATCTGAACGAAACTCCACCAACCAACTCTCCATCAGCACAAAGTTGATTGAACCCTTCCAGTCCAGACTCGGATCTATGTTCCAGTTTATCGGGGAGTTCCCGTCACCCATGGCAACCAGAGATGAGATGGTCGTCCAGGCCCGAGTGGTCCGATGTGTGGATGGTATCGACACAACGATGTACTACAATGCATGCGATGTGAAGAGGAGGTTTTTGGAATCGAGAAATGCTGGTGCAGTCATGTCAACTCCTTCTTGATTCTATAATTTCATTATCTCTGAAAATAAAACAGTACTAACACTACCGTGCATTGAGATTTTTTTAAATTTTGCCCACTGTTTGGAAATTAGTGATTGTATGGACGCAATAACATACTACTATGCTTGATATGTGAATATATGAGGTTTCTGGAATCAAGAAATTCTGGTGCAGTTGCGCCAACTCCTACTTTATTATTTCTAACAAGTTTGATTATCTCTGAAAGCTAACAGTACTAAAATATCATGTTTGGAACCTAGAAATGATCATGATTGCTCAGTGTTTTTGAAAGTGGGATTTTGTAATGCAATTATGACATTGCCAACATGTTTTGAAGTTGGGAAATACATGTAACTATGCAGTACTATTATTTGTTTGAATGCCTTTCCCTTTTATATGTCTTTTCGATGGGAGAAGTGAATATTATTATTAATGTCATTTATATAGCATTGTTTCTAGACATTCCAGTTATTGTTTGATATATGATGACACACGCAGTACCCCGGGGTACCGTAGTAACCTGGGGTACTGCGTTGTGTAGCGCCATCTTGCGTCCAACTGTATCGCAGCTATTGCGTTTTGCATGCAGTGCAGTGCGCGCTTGTATGCACGCTATACCAAGAGTACAGCCCTACAAAATAAATAAATAACTTAAACAAAATGGCAGATTTTCGTTTGGTACCCCAGGGTACCATTTATGTCATCATATAGTAAGATCAATATGATTGTCTTCTATCCCGCCTAATACATTGTACATGTAACTTTCATTTATCACTTGAGTGCCTTCCTCTTTTTGGTGTGTGTTTATATATGTTTTGCTGAATTTAAAAGTTTTAAAAACAACTCTGAAATGTGTGTGATCAGACTCAGTCAGGCAGATAAAATTTGTATTTCAAAGTTTAAAGGGATAGTTGAGTTCTGGTAAAGAGAGTAAAGGTTGGGTAAAACTGAATTTTAGTAACCAAAACCTGCACCATTAAATTACAAATGACTAAGTTAAAAGTCTGTCTCTCTAAACACTCATCGGTTTCAACCATTTTAAATAAAATATTGTGTATGTGATGTTTTGTTGAAATAGTTATTAGATAGAGAGATAATCAACAAATACATGTATTTAAAAACCTCTTTTGTAATTTTTTGAAAAGAGGAAGCATTAAAAAAAAAAAATTTAACGGCCGGTTCAAAACTACTGAATAATTGTGGGGCCCCACAATTATTACAAATGGTTATGTTTATGGATATTTCAGCCGTATCTGAGCCGATTTTGATCAAACAAAGTTTATTCTGCCATTAAAATTGTATGCTCTTTCGAATTTGATACTCCGTTTTTCATTATCTCACAAAAAATATTTTGTGTAGCGCCCTCTATACCAAAACTCAACTATCCCTTTAACCCTCCACCCTATTTAATTTACAATTGATTTCAATTTATGATTAAGGTAGCACCATGACGATCAATATAATACAGTTTATGTACATTTTGAAGAGATTTACCTTTACATGTGTTTATTAGAGTAAAAAGTAATCTTCCACATCTACCCCGTTTAATTGCACTGAATATTGAAATCATGTTTGCAAGGACCATGATCATATTCATCATCTTTTGAAGATGTACAGTCAAACCTATCTTAGAGGCCACCTGTCTATAGCAGCTAACCTGCTGATAGTGGCCATCAAATGGGATCCCTTGAAGAGAAAAACAGTTATAGAGGTCACATGTCTATTATAGTGGCTACATTTCTTGTTTCCCTTAGGTGGTCGCTATACACAGGTTTAACTGTATGCTTGAAGTGTATCATGGGGCAGGTGTAAATATGTGCAGATATACAGGGTTAAAGCTTATATTATGAAATATATTTTCTAATAAACAGATGTTGAGGAGAAAAAAGAGACATGCCACTGTGTTAGAGTTTCAGAATGTAGAATGTTACATGGTTTTTCAACTACAAAATAAATGAGATTGTGATTGATGACATGATTATGTATGTATGAGTGTGACTGTTCACCAAGCATGCTAATAAGGATGTGTAATTGTGTATATCTGTCCTTGAGTTTTTCATAATAAATGTGTGCATATCGTATGGGTATGTGGTTTGTTATGCTAATGTGTTATGTGTGTATGTATGGACATTTTATGATTAATATAAGTGTGCGTGGGTGTATTCACATGTGAGTGTGTGTGTTCGTATGTGTGTGCGATGTGAGTGATTACAATTATATACACGACTGTAAAACTTACTTGCTAGAAGTTTTTTTAGGGGGGGGGGGCATTTCGGCCCCCCCCCCCCCTCAAATCTCGGCAACGAATGGACCGATTTACTTGGAAATTGGCACATACGTAAAACAAGTCAAGTAGAATAAGAATGTGAAAAGAAGAAAAAAAAATTGGACCATTATTTTTTTTTAATAATTAATTTCAATTTTGAATATGCAAATTTTTGACGAATTTGGGGGAAAATTGAGATTTTCATCTAAAATCTCGAGAAATTACAGGATTTCTTTAGGTTTTCTGTAAAAATACTTCCAAATGATGTAATATCCATGTTTTTATGGTGATAAAATATATCACTAATTTGCATAAATTATGCAAATTAGTATTTCCGGATTTACCCACATTGTTTTCATTCTTATGTATTTCAGTGTTTTTTGGTTTGTTTTTGTTTTTGTTTTTTTAGAAGAATTTATCTCTGAAGTGTATGAATTAAACTAACAAAGAAATAAGCAAAATTATAATTCAATGTAACAATATTATTACAGATTTGGAGTTTACATGGCATCGGATATGAATTACATAGAAACCTGTACAAAAATTGCAGTTTTTTGTGACTTGTTGAGCAATTATCGACCTCTAAAATCAGTTCTACATGTCCGACCGCGGTGAATTATATATCAAAACATGCGGGAGACTTGAGAGAAAAAAGTCATGAAGTTTGAACGTGAAATTCCAATCGGTCTAGATGCACGTCAAAAAAAAAGACAGGGGGGGCCAAAATGGCCCCCCCCCCCCCCCCCCCCCCCCCAGTGGGATTAGGGTTAAGCTTTAACGTCAACCATGCAAGACTGATATTGGTTTCATACATGTGACTTGTGAGCATGATCAGGGATCGAGGCCATCTTATAATTATAACATTGTTGGACAATGAAATCTAAGAGACTGCCGAGTTGTTAACGTCATCATCATTATCATCTATGTACATAATCAGTATATTCATCGTCATCAGCATCATCATCTTCATCAACAAACCACGATCATCATAATCATCTTCATCATCATCATCATCATCATTCATCATCACAAAATCACTTTGATGCGCACAATAACATCAACATGAACCAATTTAGTGAGATCAAATATCTTATCTCTTGTACAGTAATTATACATCAAACAGATCAACCTAACGCAAACAGTTCTAAGTCTCCCCCTAATTAGTGTGTTTGAAGGTGAAAACAATGAGTGATACCACGTTTCCAAGGTTTTGAGGCCGGGACAACGAATTAATTTATGAAGACTGCTTCTGACTGCATTTATTTGATAAATTAAAAGATTTGCCATAAGAAACAAACTTAATCGCGATTCAAGTATTCTAGTTGCTATTTCCAATAATTGAAAGTCTAAACAAATAAATTACCCAGTCATTGTATTGATATAATGGTATAGTCGGGGATATAATTTATTATAATGTTCAATAAATATAAACATAATGACACAATTATAAATGTGACAATTTACTAGGTATTCACAACATAGATTTATTTTTGCGATAGATATTTCATACTAAATGAATTATACAAAAAAAAAAATCAAATATTTTACGGTGTTGTTGTTTTTATTTTATTTAATGGCAATCAGTCTAGAAAGACTATTGTTGCCAATTTCTTTACTATTTTGTTCTTCTTTTTTTCTTCTAAATTATAATGCAAACCTTGTGTGGGTTTGTTTATTTTATTTTTTAAGTGCACATACTGTGTTAGTTAATACAGAGAGTATTTACAAATATATACATAAAAAAGGAGTGCAACACAATGTTCCTTTCTTCTGATGTTTTGAAGCACTACTGCACCCGCAGTTTGTATCTCTAACATACAGGCTCATATGGTTGTTCAAATACAAGGGTACTAATACCACTAAAAATAGTGTTTTTCTATCTATCTTGGCCTGTACAAAGAAGCACTACTGCACCCGCAGCTTGTACTTCTATCATACAGGCCTCTTTAACCAAACATTGTATTGACTTATGCATTTAATATTCTTATACAAATACAAGGGTACTAGTACCACTAAAAATAGTGTTTTATATCTATCTTGGCCTGTACAAAGAAGCACTACTGCACCCGCAGCTTGTACTTCTATCATACAGGCCTATTTAATTATACATTTTATACAAATCTTATATAGGCCTATATACATGTATTATACCCCTAACCCTAGACTTTGCACATGAAATATACATTATAAAGTCAATACCTTTCTCAACAGAATTGACATGCACTTACTAAAAAGTTAATTAGTATAAACATGATCGTCATCAACGTCAGGTTTGGGAAATTGGTTTTTGATTCTCGATTATTTTGATTTTCGTTGAGAAGGCATCCAATTCGATTATGTACTTTCCTGTAGATTGAGCAGTGCATTGGAACTATATATTTAAAGACATCGAAAGGGAGAACATGGATATTGAGACTCTTTATATATTACTTTTTAGTTTTTGTTTATTATTTATTTATATAATAGTTCGTATCAGAGTAGTGTGATTTTGATGATTTCTTTACACAAATGCTTGGGTAATTCAAATCAAAACAAATACAACTCAACTGTATAGCTCCAATCCAATACTTTTTTTCTCTACTTTCCCGATCGGGAAAGGAAAATTATACATTTTTAAATCTTACATCCCCAAACAGAAAATGATACGTACCTACCCTCTTACTTCTAGATGAGATTTCAAACAATTGGATCTATACATTAAACATCATATTTAATCAATTTAGATGCCCAATCGAGCAACCAACTAGACTTATTTGTGAAATATTACCTGGCCACATTGATTTGTACTTGCCCTGGGCACGCGGGCAAGTGCTATTCTCGCCTATATGGAGCCCTGATTATGCTAGCTTTGTAGTATTTTAAGCATATTTTAAGGGGCACATTTATCAAAACAATTATACATATTTATTTATTTGTTTTACATAATACGCACACAACAAAACAAAGGCAAAAAACGTTTTCTACAACACACAAGCCTATGGATGTGATTTAAATCAGTGATCTGTTTTTTGTTGTTGTAATCGAAGCCATTTAAATCGCGCCAAACCTGATCAATGTATTATACATGTATGTAATATATGAGACAGCTATAGGGCTGACATCCCGCTGACATCCAATGAGCAAAACCTGGATGAATTACAATTTATATATCAAACATTTTGATACAGTGGCGGCAAGAAATTAATTATTGTTTGGAACGATTTCATTATAATATGGGTATCACTAGTTTTATCAAGTGCAATATATACAACAATAGTAAGACAAAACAAGAAATGCACTAAAAGTTCGTTTGTTTTGTTTTTACTTTAGAAGTAAAAACAAAACAAACGAACAGTTGATGTTTTAGCATTAAAACTGCATTTTTTGTATTATCAATTAAATTGCAAATTGAAATTTAAAAATACAATATCAAATATACATTCACATATTAAAACTTGAAGCTAAATAACAGTATTGGGATCTATATTGGCCAAATTAATTAATCAATATTGTTTAAATAGTATAAAAAATACGTGTATGGTAAAATCCAAACCGAATTATTTTTAAATGCATAAATATTAGTCGAGACTTCGATGCACGCCGCCAGCACGCCGGTGAGATTGGACCTAAATTTACTGCCCGTTCGCCCCTCTCCACCGGGCTGGGTATTGGTGGCTATACGGTCGACATGCCCGCATGTGCGATTGCATAGCTATTGAATGCTGCGTATGCGGTTGAATTGAATCGATGGTGCACAGATTGTTTTATTTCGAACATTTTATTACTCAATAGTCAAATTTCAAAGCAGTTTTTGTCCAAATCTTTGCATTAGCAGATCTGGGCCCCGTTGCAAAAAGAGATACAATCGATTGTAAGTTGCAATTAATCGTAAGTCAGATCACGTGTTCTAGATGCGCAAATCTGATTGGTTGAAACGCGTAAATTTTCTGACTTACGATCAATCGTAACTTACAATCGATTGTATCTCTTTCTGCAACGGGGCCCAGGTATGATATATTCTTTCACATGGTAGGTGTTGAAAGCTGTCTTTTCATTTTTTGTGTGTGGGGCGTTTCCCCGTACTGTTATTTGGACCCATAACAACTTGTGTACCAGATAGTTTTCGATTTATCATATAGTGCCAATGGATATTACATTGTCACAATGGCCCGAGTTATCATCAGTGGCACATTTTTAATCCATGTTAAACAATAATATAGAAATAACCAGTAAACCGGTTAATATAGGTTTTCTCGGCCAATTTCGTAAGCTTTTCATTCGTTTTGATAAGCGTGTCATTCAATTTCGCGAAATTGAGCGGAAGGTTGCAATTGTGGTTCAAAATTTCATTTTTTTTATACGATTTAGCTCTTCGGTCAAGTGATTTATCACTTTTATCATTCAATTTTGAAAACACGCTATTTGCATTCAATTTCGCCAACGGATTTCACGGGAGGTGGTATTACGTAATCACGAATTTTCTCGCTTTAAATTGAATGACAATTTTACGAAATAGAAACACGTTTTAAATCGAATGCAAACAAAATGTTTTCGAATGATTGTTATATGAATTCGAATGCTAAAAAACGAATTTGAACTGCAAAATACAGTTGCGGTGACAATATCGGCGAAATTGAATGCACCCAAAATGAATTCGTGTGGCCAACTTACAAAATTGACCGATAAATCCTATATTAAGCATGTTAAAAGTCGTCTAGACATGTGCCATATTTTCTTCTCATTATCACATTAAATTCATCTGCTTAGGTCATCTATAAAACATGTCTTTTGATATTCCAGTGACATAGTGTAACAAGTCACTATGCATATTGTGTCCATTTTATTCTAGAGTAAGAAAATACGTCATATAATTGGAGATCTGTTATCCTATCACTGTTATGCCAAGACACCCTTTGCCTGGAAGTCATGGAAGAAGGGTTTCATAACATGACAAATTATCCGTAAATAATATTTTTTTTCAAAATAAGAGCAAATTAGTGGAAATCAATATACTCATCAAAAGCGCACTGTGTGATACTTCCTTTTATTTTCTCTAAGGGTATCTGTATATGTTGTTATCTGTCTAATCTTTTGTTCCAGTTCAGTTAATTTGTCAGTGTTTGTACCTGATTGTAGTTTCCAGAACTGCACCTCGTTGTTAAGTACTCTCAATGTCTTTTCATTTGCTTCGATACGAGCGTCTATGACAGATACATCGCTCTGCACGTCCTTGGAATATATCACTGCAAGTCGTTCGCTTTGGTGTTGTTGCACACGTGTGTCCAATTTCACTACAGTACCAGAAAAAAGATAATAAATATAGGTTTTGTATCTAATAATTCCCTACATACAATACCAGAAAAAAAGATAAATAAATATAGGTTTTCGCAGTCAAATTCGCCAGAACAAGCAGTCAAACTGACGATTTGATCATTAACTCTATATAGCACGAAATTACCTCATGGTTGGGGTTATCATTTTATAAATTAAAATGATCATTCAATTTAATTTTTCTCGAGCACGCGAACGCCAATTCTTTGAAACAGAAATGAAAAATTCGTTTGTCGGCACCCGAATCCGATATCCAGCATTCAAGTCGGTCTGTACGAAATAATGTTGTTATTTTTCGTATTATCCCCCACACTTTTTGTTGCGGGGGTGGGGGGGGGGGGGGGGGGGTGGCCTGTACAAAAAAAAAAAAAAAAACACCCGGCCCATCCTTTTTATAAATTCATAAAAACAGTAATAATAATAACTAGATGTTTAATTCGTCACTTTTGACGAATTAAGGTTATACGTATTGAAATTACGATATAATATTAATGAGTTTCCTTTGCGTAATATGATGTTGTCAGAACATTTATTGATATGAATTAATTACACAAAAAGGGTAACAATATAATTTCATTACATTAATCCAAATGGGAGTGGAAAGCTCATAAATTTACTAAAATGACTATAAAATGGCTCTGTATTGACGCCTCTTTTTTACCATATCACACTTTTCCTTTGGCCGATTTTTGCCCTGTTTTCAGTATGTTAAAGCTGACTTTCCGCCACACAATCATCTTTTCGATTTTATTTTACGATTTGAGCACGGGAACAGGTCGTAATTGAAGGTTGAACTTTTATTTTACTTCATCGTGCACTAAGGAGACTTTACAAAATGTGATTGGCCATTGTTAGGTATGTAAGAATATGTGCAACTCATACTCTTTCAGAATATGAAAAAATATTTGGATATATCCATGTATCAAAGAAGTTATGACCGATAAGAGAAGGGCATGTTTGACCCGATTTAGCCAATTTTCACACTTTTGCGCGATTTCAACATTAACCGGTCAATTCGATGACTTTATAACATTTACTAGGCATAAATGAGGTATGAATTCGCATTTACAAATCATAATCTATCCGAATAATAAAATAAAAATGGGTGTTTGTGGACTTTTTAAAAAGTTACGGCCGAATAAAAAAAGGATGTTTTTACCATATTTTGCCAATTTGCGTGCGCGCGTAATTTTGACTTTGACGCGCGCGTACTCCGTTATTATGAGTCAACAATGACTCAAATTGATAGGGTGTGTTGAGGGATCTATGAGGAATGCAAAACATGTGAAAAAACGACAATTTTCCTATTCATTCGCGTTACGCGCGTAAATACGCGCGCGCCGACGCGCACGCGCGGAATTTTTTGAAACGCTTAAAATTGTCTGAAACATATAGTAAATTACTCGGGTTGGGGTTTTGAACATTTTTTGAAATTGTTTTTCATTTGACGGACGCGTACGCGCGCGTCTCCGAGTGTTATTGCACGCGCATGAGCTTAAAAGATGACCATTGACCTGATCAATATTGATGTCACATTCACAGCTACAAGCTGAATTGCAGTGTCATTTGCAACAACATTTACAAACATGAAAATAACATTAATGAACACACGAGGTATAAAGAAACCTTAATTTATTATATACAATAATTAGAGAAATAAATAATTACATACCTAAAAAGTATCACAAATTAGGCCTGAATACTATCAAAATACAGTAAATTATGTTATTATTATGTATATCGATTAATCAATTAAGGGATTACAAAAGTCAATAGGCATCATGTATCAATTTATATCTCCTAATGCAAATTTTATATTTTAAGATAGTTATACATTAAAATCATGATGATTGCTATAACAATTACTGGCCTAGTTAAAAATTTACGAAAATTTAATAATATAGCTGCGATGCATGGGAGTAAGTACAAATACATTTTCAAGGTTGTATACTTACTACATAAAATATGAATTATTAGTGTCATGTGCAGCGATATTTACAAACATAAAAATAACTTGAACGACTAGACACAAGGTACAAGGAGAATATATATATAATAATTCAAAAAAGACATAATAATCACAAATGAATAGCATAACGAATAAGCCGCAAATACTAACCAACGACAGTGAGTAATATTGTTGTTGTATATATCGATACTTAAAATGAGTAATAACAAAAGCTCATATTATAATATTAAGGCATCGTGTATTAATTAGATTTTCTAATGCAGATTTAATATTTTAAAGTAAAATTTTTAAAATTTAGAATAATTATAATTAATATAACACTTACTAAGCAAGCAAAAGATTTATACAAAAACTACATAAACTAGCAGCAATTCTTGGAAATTAGTAAGAATTAATTATCCAAAAAGAATGATATGATATATGAATCATAATTTATTACATTCAATGGCTTAACTAACTTCATTCAATTACATGGATTATGGATATAATGATATTACCCGTAGATTGAGACTCGTACACACAAATGCGAATTAAAATGCATTTAAATAAGAGTATTTCGGTTTGGTTCAATAGCTTATAATAATCAACACTTACTTTTAAAGTCAAGAGTATTAAATGTACAATTATAAAGTACTGTATCTCGCTGTAGTAACTAGTTTGTCCAAATCAATTATCCAATACAATTCGTAAGGGTGAATAAATGCATTTTACCATCAAAGTATAATTGCCCGTTATTATACACAAATGCCTCACACAAAGGAAGCATCATAATAAAGATAGGAAGCATCATAATAAAGATAGGAAGCATCATAATAAAGATCGGAATTATGTACGTGAACAATTATAACACAATAATCAAACCAGTATATTATAATAGTACATAACTAACGTGTCTAATGTATTACATGCATCAATATACATGGGGATTTTAAGGTATCTAATTAGTATTCTCATTCAAGCATCTCACAATGTAAGGAATAGGGCTGGACCTATACTTTTCTGTCCTACAACCAATATAATTCCAATTTGTTTGACGACGTAACTGCCTTCCAGTGTCTGGTCTCTGTTCTGGGAGCCAGTTCCGGAAATCATTGGAATTAAGGAGGGATTTGCCGAACTTCAAGCATGTTTTCCTTCGCCTATCTTCCAAAGTTTCAACCATCGTAACATCCAAAGCGTTATCATACGATCCATAAAGGGGACCCAAAATCAGCCTTAGTGCTCGTTTCTGGACTCTTTCAATAGAGGCTGATTGCATTTTTGTTAGACTAGGGTGCCAAACAGGCACCCCGTACTCTACCAAGGGGCGAACGTATCCCTTATAAATCAATATCAAATCTCTCATTGGTAATTTAAATGGAATTAATGAACGAAGAATATGCATTCGCTTATTAGTCTTCCTAATCATAGCATACACCTGACCCTCCAACTTTAGATTTTCATTAATCAAAATACCAAGGACTTTCATTGAATCTACTTGGGCTAGAGTGAAAATATTAATTTTAACATCGAGCGGTATTTTTTCATATTTACCAAAATCGACACGCATTACATTGCATTTATTAGGATTAAGTTTCATATTGTTTGTATCACTATTCACACCATTGAGTTAATGAGTCCATGGTCGGCTGGACCTCACTGGGCGCATCCCGCATACGTGACTCTACAATTGTCATATCATCCACGTACTTCCAGTATCTAAGGCCACAGTCAGAGAGGGCATCATTGGCTAGTATCAAGAACAAAATTGGGCCAAGTTTTGTGCCCTGAGGCACACCAGCCGTCAATGATATCTCATCGGACAAATGACCACGATACCGGGTGCGCTGGGTGCGTCCAGTGAGGAAATCCGCTATCCACTGAAAAATGTGTTCGGAAGGGTTCAACTGAATCAGTTTCTCAATAACAATTCAGGAGCGTCGATCCTGGGGGGGGGGGGGGGGGGGCAGGGGGGCGGTCGCCCCCCAATGAAAATATTGGGGGGCGAACATATCATTTCGCCCCCCCAATAATTCCGAAAATGAGGAAGAAAAAAATCGAGTGATATAATGCCAAAGAGGGGAAAGACACATTTATCAATAATTAATCTTCAAAATAGCCGTTTTTTAGTTTGAAAAGGACTGTTAATCTCTTTTTTGCCGCGCGCTTCGCGCGCATACAGTTTCTCATATTGCAAGTTTCATTTGGGTTGCGGGAACTCACCTTTTGAAATGTGTTGGGCAGTGTAATTTCTCAAACGCACACCTCAAACGAAGTTTATTAAACCCTCATCTATAGATAGCACATCGTCACAGAAAATAAAATAATCTGAAATATCTCTTTCAGTCAATTCGGTTTATATGCGCTGAACGCAAATCAAATTGGAATATAATGTCCCCCCACATTTAAAAGTGGAGGAGATTGTCCTCCTCCCTTTGTACTCCATATTACGTGAAATTTCTGTCTCGGGTGTGCACCAAATCGCACAATTTCACGCCCCAAAATACAAAAGCTCCCTATTGTGGGAGGGGGACACCCCCTCCCACACCCTGCCCCGCTCGGTCGCTTCGCTTCCTCGCAATGTCTCCCCTCCATTTTTGAGAAGTTGTTGACGCCCTTGCTTAGTTTCATGGGAGCCCAATGCCCTAGACTATATCGATAGCTCTATAGTATACAGGATCACGTGGATCCATCTCATGCAAGGCTCAATCTTTTCCTCGCTATGCCCTTTAAAAATACGTTACGAGTAGGTTCACTATTTTATACAATTTTAACACCCATGATACGAGTTGCAATTGTCTGAAATCTAAAAGACTGGACCCCCATTATTGTCCCCAAATGTGGGTGCCCCCCAAAGTCAGGTCTTCGAGCCATCAAGACACTTTCAACGAGCGCATAATAAAACTTCCGGGCATGCCATTGTGGGGCTTTTAGCTCTCTCAGTGGTTACGCTGGAAACATTCTCAAATTTCGCCCCCCCAATCGTAAAAACGGATCGACGCCCCTGTAACAATTGTATGGTCAACTCTATCGAACGCCTTAGAACAATCAGTGGTGATTACAACTGATGTATGATTATGATCATTATATACTTTTTTCAATCGGATTCATTAAAATTAAGGGTCATTCAAATTCACGCATTGCCGCGTAATCGTTGGTATCCGTCTTTCAAATTTCGAATAACTGCAACAGTGGAGCAGATAGGTGTAACAATCGTTCAAATAGTCATACAAGCACCCAAATTGGCATGTACATTGCTTATAGATCACTTTTAAAGAAACAACATTGAGCCACGCAGAAATCCAACATGGCGGCCATTTTCCAAGATGGCCGCCAAAAAGCAACTTTTGTCATAAAAATATAAATAGTTGGTAATTTTCAATGATTTTAGAGTCGATTTCAATAATTTATATTATGCAAAAAACAAATATTCTAAATACAGATCTATCCCGTGACAAACGTACCGTAAAATCCAACATGGCGGCCATTTTCCAAGATGGCCGCCAAAATAAACTTTTTGTCTTAAAAATATAAATAGTTGGTCATTTTCAATGATTTAAGAGTCGATTTCAATAATTCATAGTGTGCAAAAACCAAATCTACCCCGTGACAAAGGTACTGTAAAAAGCCAACATGGCGGCCATTCTTAAAGATGGCCGTCAAAAAGCAATTTTTGTTGTCATAAGAATAGGTTGCGCTGGGAAAGTTAAATCTTCATGGAGTCGATTCGAAGTGTCCATTGTATGAAGAAACCATATTTCCTGCATCCAAACCTAACGACAGGTGTAGCTTAGGGAAAAGACCCCTCCCCCCCCCCCCCCCTTAATACATAGGGAACTCATACAAAATGTTGCTTTTGCCATAAGCTGCACCCTATAATAAGAAACTAAGCCTATAGAATATAAAATATGTTGCGCTGGGAAAGTTAAATCTTCATGGAGTCGATTCGAAGTGTCCATTGTATGAAGAAACCATATTTCCTGCATCCAAACCTAACGACAGGTGTAGCTTAGGGAAAAGACCCCCCCCCCCCCCTTAATACGTAGGGAACTCATACAAAATGTTGCTTTTGTCATAAGCTGCACCCTATAATATCACTCTCCTACCATTTGAATTATTTAAATATTATGATTGATTCTTTATATAATTTACCTATATGTTTTTAATGTATTCAAGATGTATGTTGTTGTTGTAAATTGCTTTAATAATTTGTAAACAAAACTTATTGGGCCATTCTTGGTCACGTGTGTGACCCAAAACATGACAAATTTTGAAATGGGATGCTTATATTTCAGTAAGTATGAGACTATAATGATTTTTTACTTCATATGTGACTTGAATATGATGTAGTCTTTCAAACTTAACACAAAAGATTGTATAAGGATTACGTAACTCAATGTCAGAGATCAAATGGCATGGGTCACGTGTGTGACTTCGCACGGAGCGCTTTTTTCATAACTAAATTTCATTTGGAAAATTCTTTAAAATATGAATAGCTATAATGTTCATCTTATTACCAGAGAAGTACTATACATTTGTAAGTACAACAATAGCAATGAATGCGAATTATATCAAACCTTTGTGTTTTATAGTACTTAATTATGTGGCAACGTCTGGTCACGTGTGTGACATTTTGGGTTGGTCACGTGTGTGACATGTACAATATGAATGGGAAAATGGGAATTTTATAATATCGGGTTAAGAAAAGAATGAAAGGTTGAATTTTTACAAAGTTGGTATCAACCTGTACAGGAAAGTGAGAAGAATGAGCTTGCTAATTATCCTTTTGATATCTTGATTATTTTCTGAATTATGATTATTAGAAAAATATTGAAATATGTAAATTTATGCAAATGAGTAAAAAAGTTTCATTTTAAACTTCAAATCATGTATTTCATGAAACTTTACACATGGATCATTCTGAAAATGGAACAAAACTACAGAAAAATAAAACTTCAATTTTTCCGAAAAAGTTTCACTTTTCAAAGAATGGCCCTATTTCAGTTCTCCAACTGCTTTGTTTTGTATTTTACATGCATGTGTTTTTTATGTATCAATAAACTGAACTATATAATAAGAAACTAAGCCTGCGCTCTTGCGCTCAATGGATAATGCTCTGCCCCCTCGGTCACCAAAGTCGAAAATACAGTTTTTTTGAAAATACCACAGGTTCCTAAATTAAGTTATTCCATAACTCAATTGCTGCGATTGTCATCGCATTTACAAGGGCCAGGTCTTTTGTGTGCAACCCGCTCCTTTACACTGCAAGATGTGGTCCATCGTCTGGGTTTGTCCGCAGTCGCAGAGAGTATATTATTCATGGGCAAAGCCCCACCTTGCAAAGTTGGCCTTACACCGCCCCATTCTTGTCCTTTTCAGTTCAGGCATTGGCACTCTGTCCACTGCAGGTTTAGTTTGCTGATGAGTAGGGGCTACAGGCTGACGGTAGAGTGCTCTGCTCAAGTCATGCAAGTGGTGGGAAATAATCGAGGAAGCTGTGATGGGATGCAAGACGTCTGTGTTTGTCATCTGTCGCTTGCTTCAATCGTTCATTTAGACATAACTATGTTTATTAGTCTTTGGTCTGGATATTCGATGCCAGCAAGGTCAACTATTGGTTTCAGGCAGCCTGCTATGTCTTGATGTGTTGTTGGGTGTGGTGTCAAGGTTCTTCACAATAGGACAATACCTGCAGTTTATGAATTGGGGTCAGCGCCAAAGTGTGATGTTGCTAACTTCCTGATGATACAATTTCGAGATATGCCTATCGTCTTCTTGATATGCTTATTATAGGATAAGGCACGATCGAGTTTTCACATAGGTACCCTATAGCTCGCAGTGGTTGAGCTAGACGTTTTGTCCACTCTTAGTCTGACTAGCTTAATTCCCTATTTGACTCCCTGTTCTTGAGGTGGAAGACACCCCTGGATCTTTTATTGGTTTTCTCGCAGGTAATTTGCTGTGTAGTATTCCCAATTGTTTTGCGGGCGCTGAGTTGAATGGAATTCAACAGCTTCAAAGCTACTATGCATGGCTGTAAAGCATGTGTCATCTGCATAGATAAAGTTTTCAGTGTTTTCATTTGATTGGATGAGTGTTGCCACTATGAAGACTCTTGTTCTGTTTCTGTCATCTGCTCTACTGTCCATCAAGTTCGACAAAGAAGCGTCTACTCTGCATCATCTTCTGCATGTTCTGGATGAATCTGGTGAGTTTGACGTCTTCTGTGATATCATGAATCGTTGCCAGTAGCCTTTGGTGATCGACAGTGTAATAAGAAGCAGAGATATCTATAAGTAGTGCACATGTGATCGAGGCCAATCTGGGCGTGCTCACTATGCGATTCTGCTACGGCGATCAGGTGCGATCGTTGGGTGCCCACTACGCGACTTTTCCACGGATCTCAGGGGGTCGCTCCCACTCTGGCAAATCGCACAGTGGGCATTGGCCTTTACGGTAAAGGACGTTTTTGAAGTAAAGTGTGTAAACTATTGCAGGATCGGTATCTAATCTAGATCATGATGGCGCGTCTTCGAACCAAAGATGTGGTTTGAACCACGCAGTAAGCTCATTGACTTGCAGGGGTGGTTCGAACCCTCTTTCTTTGTATTATACTGTTCTAACGACATTGTTTTAAATTAAAAATTTGTTTAATCAAGCATGAATTTTCAGGGGGGGGGCTCCTGGGGGCACATACATTTTGGGGGGGGGGGGGCACGTGCCCCCCCCCCCCCCCCCCACGTAGCTACGCCCCTGGTCTGGTGGCCCTTATACTGAGCGCCCAGGCTTGATGGGGTCGAAGGGATTTTGCAGCAATTTTGACAGAATACGTACGCAGTAATTTAAGATTATTTGCCGGTGTGAGCGCATAATCTGTCCGGGCGGATAGCCTGTCTCGGCCGCAGTATTATAGTAATGGCAATATCGTGTATTATGCCCCACCACTGCTATACTGTATACACTTATGTAGCCAATAAATCTAACTTATAGCCACTAAATCTGACCTATAGCCACTAAATCTGACCTATAGCCGCTAATCTGACCTATAGCCACCAAATTAGGGTTAGGATTAGGGTTAGGGTTAGGGTTTAGGATTAGGGTTAGGGTTAGGGTTTAGGGTTAGGGTCAGACAGGCTATCCGCCGGACGGATTGTGCGCTCACACCTGCGTTCAATTATGTCACTCATCATGAACCGGACTGTTGCGCGGTCTCTGAGAGTGTGCATTATATTATTTCTACGGAATTTCATATTCAACCAAGCTCATATCGAGAAAGAATTGAGGTGTTATAAAAATAAATTAAATAAACTAACCTTTTCTCTTGAGAAAGACAATAAGACAGGCGACAGACAGCAATACCAAGGGCGTAACTATAATTGGAAATAAAATTAGTACGTCCGTTTGGTTTATGCATTGACGTGGCTGTTTATAACATTATCATGCTTAGCACAAATACAGGGTGTTTATATAAAAGCGGAACCCAACTTCCACCCGCAATATTTTATGTAATAAACATAATTATATTTATTGCAATATGTCATATCAAAGGTTAATTCATACTCTTTCGTTTGATACCAAATATGTTGTGATAACGTCATGCATGATTGAATAAAACCTATTTAAAAAGGGTTATGTAAAAAGTACTTTGCGCACAAGAGTAGAAAGTAATTGTTAAATGCAATGTAAAGAATGAAACAGTAGCCAAATTCAAGTAACATTTCATGATGTTTCTTGATTCATAGTTTTACATTTTATTCAACTTTGAGAAGAGTTCATGGTCCATAATCATCTCCAATGTCCTTCCACATGACCCCCATGTCTGTCCGCATAGGTTTGTGCTCGTGTTCAGTGGTTAGTTGCATGGTCAGGCAAGGAACTGATTTAAAAAGTATCTCCATGTTCATTTATTTACGGAACAAAAGGATTACAAGACAAACGAACACAAGGAAAGGTTTCAATGAATGACCAGCATACCGTGTTGATGAATAGATCTAAATCTTGTGCGCAAAGCAAGTTTAACATTGCTCGTTTAAAATGCTTGCAATTCGATAACTACAAGCTCAATTATTACAAATATGGTATCAAATGAAAGAGTAATAAATTATCTTTGCGATGTTATATGGCAATAAACATAACTATGTTCACTACATAAGATATCGCTGGTGGAAGTTGGGTTCCGCTTTTTTGTAAACACTCTGTATATTCCGCAGTTTCCAATACACCCATCTGCCTAGCATTGTGATACGAATTGAACGTTGACAATGTTGGTATATGAAGAATTATGCAAATTATGAAAATTAGCAAGTTATACGATATAA